>RJWM01022198.1:0-33984 GCA_004363535.1 Dasyprocta punctata | reverse complement strand
GTGACTGTTGATGGGACCTTGATCACTGGCTGAGGCAGAGTCTGGCAGGTTTCTCTACTCTACAGTTGCTCTTCCCTCCTACCCTTTCTATATTGTACTTCTGCATTTGTCACAAGAAAGTCACTGTGCAGCCTGTACCTTAGAGGGGGAGGGTAAATTCCCTTCCTTGCAAACACATCTCTTTGAATGTAGACTGTGTACATAAGCTATTTCTGCACAGGGTGTTCATTTTTTTCCCTACTTATTTACATTAATATGGGTCATGACTATTACTACTTTGGAGTATAATCCAATACTGTTTTACTTATTACTCACCTTTGGTCAGTGGAAATTTTCAGTTGGTTCCTGTGGGCCTTTGATATATTCTGTGAATCTGAGGTTTGTTTTTTTTTTTTTTTTTTTTTTTTTTTTTTTTTTTTTTTTTTTTTTTTTTTTTTTTTTTTTTTTTTTTTTTTTTTTTTTTTTTTTTTTTTTTTTTTTTTTTTTTTTTTTTTTTACCTTTTACTTTTTAAGCATGTCCCTAGATTCTAGAATCCACTAATTTTAAGGAAAAGTAATTTATCTCATCTACCTCAAGTAATTGGGAGGACTAAATTTTATGGTAGAAAGTATACAAAGATTTACTCTGCTTCTGGGTAGCTTTGCTTGACTTCTGAGGCCACTTGGGCCAATAGCTTCCTCCTCTCCTTTCTAAAAGATTCTTCATTAATAATTGTTAATTGAGGTGTGTAGTTCTTAGCTTTAGTCTAGTTTTCTAACCAAGGCTAATTTCAACAGAGTGTAGAATACACTTTTTCTGTGTCTATAATTATTTGAGGATGTAGTCCTATGATAGTCTTGGGTTCATATGCGTGCACAGGTGCTTGTGTGTGTGTGTGTGTAGGGCCTGGATCGCAGTTCCCACTCCATACTGCTGTGTGTACAAGTTCTTGTTTTCTATCCCTGAGCGAAGACATGGGCAGGTGAGATAACCACACACCTTTGTTATCTATTGCTGTAGCTTTTCATTTTTATTTCATCTCTTAGGACTTTCCCTTGCTTTTGTTGTAATTCAACTATGTATTTAAAGGTAAGCTTTTGCGCTCTGCCCAGAATTTCTAAATCTTTTATACTTTGTATTTTTTTTTCAGTCTTATATTGGCAGAAATAGAAGTTCTGTGCTTTACATCCTCTTTTAAAAAAGCCCAATGTTTTATTTTGAGAAATTAAAAAAAAACTACAAAATATTTCAAATACATCCTATTCTCCACCCCAAACTGGAGATCTTTAATTTATTCTATGAATATTTATATGCCCATACACTCCAGAAACTTGGAATAAGTCAACGAAGAAAATAAGAATTCCTCTTCCCCATGGAGCTTATATACTAGTAGGAGATACGGACAATGAATAATAAACATAAAATGCATTTATATTATGTGTTATGAGGAAGGGGATAAATGCTCTGGAAAAAAAGAAGCAAAGCAACTAGAATAGTGTTTGGGAATCAAGAGTGTGGGAAGAAATTTAACTTTTTTACTTTAAAAAATAAGATAGTTTTTCTAGTCTCTTTTGCTGCTATAACAGAATGCCACAGACTAATTTGTGAAGAAGGTTATTGGTTCTGGAGCCTGGGAAGTCTGCGACCAAAGGATTCCATCTGCTGAGGACATTCTTGCTGTGTCATAACACGGCAGAGGGCATCACATGGTGAGAAAGCAACAAGAGACAGGGTGGTAGAACATATGGAGAGAGCTTGCTTTTATAACAAAGCCACTTTTGCAATGACTAACCCACTCCAGAAATAACAGCATTAGTCCATTCATAATGGTGGAATCCTTCATTTACCTCCTAAAGTCTCCTTTTCCCAACATTATCACAATGGCAGTTAAATTCCAGCATATGTTTTATGCTGGAGTCATAACAGTGGTCATGATTGCCTCTGAAATGATGATGACCTTTGAAATAAGTCTAGAAAAAGCTAAGTGAGTTGAGTAGATGGATTTTTTGGGAAGAACATTCCAGGCAGAGGAGGAGCTAGTACAAAGGCCTTGATATGAGAATGTGCCTGCTGACTTGGAGGAAAAGCAGGAAGGCCTGTGTAGCTGGAGAAGAGTAAGGGGAAAATTTCAAGATGAAATGTAAGAGAAAAGAAAGGAGATTGTGGAGGGACAGTGTTGGGCACTGTCAGGACTTTAGCCATTTTCTGAGTGATGAGGGAGCCATAGAAAGTGATTTTGTTTGGTTTTATAAGAATAATCTGGTTATAAGAATAATCCAGATAATTTTCTGTTTTCTGGATCACTTGAGAATAAGTTGCCAAAATGATACTCTATTACTTTTGCTACTATTTGAATATCTCACCTAAATTCGTATGTTGGAATCTAGGGCCCAAAGTATTAAGTGGTGGGATTTTAGGAGTTAATTAAATCATGCATAAAATGAGTACTGTTATTATTAAAGGACTAAAGGGAATGAACTAGGTTTTTTGCCCAATTTTCTTTCCACCATGTGAAGACATAGCTTTCAGATCACCATCTTGGAAACAAAGATTGGGCTCTCTCCAGATATCAAACTTGAAATCACCTTGATCTTGGGGTTCCCAGATTTTAGAACTGTAAGAAATATACCTACGTTATTTGTAAAATACCCAGTTTGGGGTATTCATTTTAGTGGCAGGCATATATAAAGACAAAAGCCAAATACTTTGATGAATAGTTTCTACTAACACGAGCATTTTTTTCTATGAATTTAGCCCAACCAATGAGAATCAAGAAATTAGTGTTGCACTGTTAGTACCATCATATCCTCAGAACTTCTTAAAACTTCATCACATTTTCCCAATATATCTTTTTTTAAATAAATATACCTCCTCTAGAGCACATATTTACTTGTCATACTTCTTTAGACTCCTTCAGTTTGAAAGAGTTCTTCAGACTTTCTGACACTGACATCTTGCAGGTTACAGGTCAGTTACACTGTAGAGGCTTCCTCATTGGAGTTTGTTGGATAATTTCTCATGATTAGAATCTGGGTATGCATTTTGGTAGTGATATTACAGAGCAGGGACTGGTTTCTCCATCTGGTCATGTGTACATATACAGTTTGAGTTGTCCCATTGTAGGCGAAACTGTTATCACTGAACCAATGTGATGTCTGTTAGGCTTCTCCGTTATAAAGTTGTATTTTTCCACTCTGTGACTACCAGGTATTTTGTGGGAAGACACTTCATCACTATGTGAATATTCTTTTGTAATCAGAGTCTTTCACTGACTAGTTTTATTCTTTTTTCAGTCTACATGTCTGTAAATGAGTATTAGAGCAATGACAAACTGGATTTCCATGCTGCCTCTTTTAGAAATATGGTCTCTGAGAAACTCTAGGATCATATAAATAAGTAGATGAGATCATAGTGAGTTTCATGAGTACATTTGCTTAATTCTTTGGAATCCAATGTGTCTCAAATCACAAATTCTCCATCATAAAATTTGTATATAGCACCACTTATCAGCCGATCAGGTTCTCCTTATATTTGGTGAAAATATAGACATGAAAAAAGTCACCTGACTTGTAAAAGTATTTGTTTCCTGATTTTTGATTTCTCTGAATTATGATAAAAACACTTTATCAAGACTCATCAAGTGACATTTAGTTGTATCTATTGCCTTTTAGAGGGGACTGTGTAACCTGATATACTTAGGATTAAGAACATTAAGTGTTAATTTTAATACACCATTTTATATACCTTTATCATGTACTTTTTTATGGGGAGTCAAAATATTAGATGTAGGGATTTCACTTGTTAATTTATGGGAATTCTGCTCCATATAACCTAATGATTATGGACTACCAATTATGCCAGGACAATAGGCATAAGCCCTGACTGCCCTGGGAAAACTAAGACATATGTTTATCGGATCTAATGAGCAAAGCTACTATTCATTGTCAAATCAACTTCTTTTTTGTCAGAAAAAGTCTGGCTCTGGCTTCACATTCAATCCAAATAAACATGCTATTATGCATTCCCATGACAACCATCTCATTTCTGAATGTGGCAACTAGCTGGGGATCAGATGATCCCATTTCCTCACATATCAATTTAAAAAGATGCAAGTTGAACTCCCTTGATCTTATAATATTTACAACTTAAGTGGCAACATCCAATATTCCCTACTAGTTAGAACTCTACCTTTTGTAACCAGAGCTTGTTTATCAATAAAATCATATTCCCCAAAATAAAGCAAGTTTTAAGGCATGAATAAAAGAAATAAAACTTCATTTGTGCACTGTCATTATAAATCAGAACTGATTACATAATTTGTGAGGTCCAGTGCCCGATGAAAGTGTGAGTCTTGTTGTTTAGGAAATCATGTTTTTCTAAGAGTAGAACCATGGGTGTGACTGCTCATCTACTTACTCACAAAGTTGACCTGGGCAACAATTTTGTTTGTAGAGACCCCCAACCCTATTTCTAGTGCAAGCCAAGTCAAGGTGAATAAAAGTTCCCAAATTAAAAGAAAATAGCATCATAAGGTACTCTCACATGCATTTTCTTCTCTATCAGGATTATTAACTGGGAATGATTAGAATCATCTGTGGGTTTCTCTGTGTGTAAGGCTATCTTCCAAAGACTTTACCATAATCTGGTGAGGAATTCCTCTGTATTTCATTCTCCTCATCTGTAAAATGGGGATAATGTTGTACCTACCCCAAATCACAATCATTCATTGGGTTAATATGAGCATTCACTTAGAACTGGTTTATAGTAAGAATAGAAATGTAGTCTATTCATATTAGTAGTGATTTCATTCACTATACAAACTATAATAATGTAAGAGTAGGATTATATTTAATTGCAATGGCAAACTTACCATGTAAATATCGACAGCAAAACAGGTAAAGCCTTCTCTATATTTATGTAAAGTTTTCTATTTTCCACTAGAAAAAATTTAAAACCAATGCTAATTCATATGAAGCTTTCTGAGGCAATCCTGATAATTTAGTTTAAATGTTAAGTTTACTGGTAATTTTACTAGTGCTCTTAGCTTTCCTCACAAGGAATTAATTGATTTAATTTTAGACTCTGAATGTTCTGTAAATAAATCACTGCACATTGCATTAGAGATTTCTCTCATACTATTGTTTGACAATGTTTTGTGATGAATATTGCAAAACAGAATGGCTGTTATTGGAAAGAAAAACATGTTTTATGTAAGATTCATTATGTTTAGTATTGGTGTTTTGCTTTCAGTTCTACTTTGCCAGTCCTTGGAACTTTGGTTGAAAAACTTTCATCATTTTCATGAGAGCTGGAGTCTTTTCTAACCCCCACCTCCAACTGCTACTTTATTGTGTCCAAAGGATCCTCACGTCTGCTCTCTTCAATATCCTGATTGTTGCTTATTGGTTTCTTAATCAGAAACTGGCAAATTAAGCAAGAAAAAACTAAATGATGCAAAATGTCAACTCTTTTTATCAGAAAGTGACAATGCCATTGGAAATGGAAGTTACATTTGTGTGAAATACATCTGTATTAGTTTGCTGAAGCTGCTATAACAAAGTATCACAAACTAACTTGGTTTAAAATAACTGAAATTTACTCTCAGTCTGGAAGCTAAGGATCCTGAATCCAGATGTCAGCAGGCCAATCTCCCTCTTGAAGATGTGGGGAATCCTTCCTTGCCTCTACCTAACTCTTGGTTTTCTGGCAATCTCTGGCATTCTTTAGCTGTCAGCAACTTCGCTGCAATTTCTATCTTTGTTGTTACAAGTGTTGTCCCACAGGTGGCTCTGTGTCTTCACATGGTTGTCCTCTCATGAGGACACCAGCCATAGAAGGATGGGGCCCACCCTACTTCATCTTACGGTCTCATTTTAACTAAATACATCCTCAACAGCCCTATCTCCAAATAAGCTTACATTCTGAGGACACAGCAATTAGCAATTAGGACTTTGATATCCATATTTTTTGAGAATCATAATTCAACTCATTAAAACACCCAATTTAAAAATTTTATTTCCAAAGGTGAAATTTTACTACCTATATTTAATGGTATTAAATTATTCAGATATTGAAAACATTTGCACCAAAAATTTTTCATTATAACTTAGTCTGCATAAAAATTCTGTTAATGAATAATTAATTGTATATTTTTAAAGGAATACATCTTACTTCTTAGATTTATACTTCCAAAGACTGTTATAAAAACCACTAAGAAGTGAATTATGGGAAGAAATATGTGATATAGATTACTAAAATCAACAAGATCCAAATTAAAATGATATAGATGAATATGATTATTGATTTTTTACATCAAATTATAAAAATCAGATAACATAAACTGTGCTCCTTTTTGTTACTTATTCAATGTAATAAGATGGCTAAAATCCTGGGAAGCAAGAAATGCCATAAAAGACATGGTATTCCTTTTGAAAATGTTTGTGAACACGTGCTTAAAACTGGGGTTTGGACTTTGGGAAGAAGTAAATCAGAATCATGTATTAATATCAGAAATCATCCAGTTAAATGCATCAGACATTGCAATTAAACTTTTGAAAACAAAGGTGTATCTACTGGAAGTTAATCAGTCTGAAAGCTGGAGTGGGAGTGATCTTTTCTTTTGTAGAGTGGGAAAAGCCTTATGCTGGAAACAGGAAGTAGAGAGGGATAGGATTTGACATGGCTTAAGACTAGACATACACTCAGTGTTAGGAGAATCATATGGAATCCACAAATCTAGAAATCAAATACCCTTGGAATGTCTTTGGACATCCAGATATCAAATGTTTCTTCTTGGCAAAATCTGTATCACCACATGGAACCTGAATAGCAAAAGATCTGGGAAATGTAGTTTTTAGCTGAAAAGGCTTCTATAAAATTACCAACATAATTGTCCTGTACTTTTTGCTAAACAGATATATCACTAAGTCTGTGTGTGTGTGTGTGTGTGTGTGTGTGCGCACACACACACATGTGTGCATGCAATGTGTCTGGTACTTAACAGTTTTGCTTACAAATCTGAAAATTAGACCAGTTGTCTCCCTGTGAAGGTAGTAAGATGACTCTTGAGTCTTCTACCCAGAGATGATAAAATGGCCCAGTTGAAGAGCTCAGGTCTAGATTTTAAAACCAACAAAGAATGATGCTTGAAGGGACACATGAAAGAATTCAGACAACTGTTTCTGAGGGTTTTCTCAGATTTCATGCAACTTGTAATGTTAATTATTTTTGTTTCCTTAGTAACGTTTATTGTAGAAAACAAAGCCAAAATAAAACCTAAAATGAAAGTCTATGAATTTACATGCAAGAGACACAGTAAATATGCAAAGCTGAACTGGTGAGATACATTGATTCTGTAGTTACTCAAGTGAGGAGCCCAATAGACTAAAGAGGTCTTTGAAGAAGAAAGATAAAAGCTAAATCTACAAAATCTGCAAGGGGACTCTAAGGGCCGCGAGCCTTTGGCCCTCAATCACAAATGAGCGTTGGGTACAATGATTGTGAAGCAAGGATACTTTCAGGTCTATTTATTATTGAGTGTTCCCAAGCAGACTGAGGGTCACTGTTCCTAGCAGGTCTTCTGATCTCCTGTCTAAGTATGTATCTCATCACTTTCTTATCACTGGGACAAAACATTTGATGCCTGCAATTTAAAGGAGAGATTTATTTTGGCTCACAGTTTCAGAGGTTTCAGTCCAAGCATGGTTGGCTTGCTCCAAGAGAGGTAGGATGGAAGGGAATGGTAGAGGACAGCTGTTCACTGCATGGTGGTCAGGTAGCAGAAGGGAGTAGCCTAGATCAACAATACTCCTTTCAGTGACCCATCTCCAACCAGGCTTCACTTCCTATGGCACATTCAGCCTCTGAACACACCAATGGGTTAATCTACTGTTTAGATTCAATTACCTCTCAACACAAGGGACTTTGGGGGGACATTTTAGATCTAAATTATATCAGTGTGTAATTTGTAAATCATATCAGACTCTATTAACAAAGCCCCTCCTGTACATTCAAGGATGGCTTTTGGCAGCTGGATTTCTATTTTGGGTTTCTTAAATCCCTGACAATAGCTGATTAGATCGATAAGTGATCTCTTGACCTAATATGGACTAGGTTGGTCATTCCTCTGTAATTTTGAATTTAATCTTTTGAAATTTATGCTATTTGCTACTGAAAAAGTCTTTACTGAAGACCACTACACAGTTTTCCTTTTACCATGTTATTCTCCCACTCAGAGACTTATATTGGCAGGTTTTAGGTGAACAGCTGTTTGTTGTAGATTTTCAGGAGTCTTTTCTTCTGCATATAGTTCCTATCTCAGAATTTGGCGAATGCTCTTGGCTCAATCTTAAATATAAAAAATCCCATGTAAATGATCTCATTAGATTTGAAATTTCTCTGTGAATGTTTCTCAATGCCAAATATTTTTTATAACAGCACTTTCATGAAGTAACCTCCTATTTTTTAAAATCACTTACAAAGAAGAGGTTTCATAGGGAAAATATGATTTAGGGCATACCATTCAAAATTTATGCAAAATGTAATTGGAGTAATTTCAAAAACACTAGCCATTTTAGTAAAACGATTATCATGAATAAATTAAGATGCAACACACCAAATGCGGGATTTTACCTTAGAAAAAACAGGTAAATCTCACTTGATAGAATGGTGTATAAAGAAAGGTTTAGGGATGGAGACAAAAGGCCAGCTGCATCAGGATGAGGCCAGACTGGACAACAGTTCCCTCCAAGCCAGAGCATGTGACCAAGTGGGCTGAGTGGAAGAATATTTGGTTCTGCCTTCCTTGCTTGCTGTAATCCCTTTTGTCATTGTACTTGTGATGGCTGCTGGTACTTGGTGATAGAAACTAGTGAGTGACAGAAAAACAGCGATGCAACTTCAGCATTCCACTAATGTACCTCACTCACTAACCAGGGCTCAATTAGTTCATATTGCAGAATCTAAGTGTTGTAGCCGAAGAGAGTGTATTAGTGACCAGTGGTGGTGGTGCCAGCATTTCTGGTGATTTTAAGTGTGGCAGTCTGGTTCGAAGGGGTTTCTAGGAGTCTGGCATTGATGCTGCATTTTATTTATTTGTCTATTTCAGCTAAATTGAGGCATCATTCTCCGAAGTGTGTTCTGGCTTTGTTAATTGCATAAGATAATGATATTGCAGAAGGAAATGTTGCTCAAAGATGACTGGAACATTTAGAAACTGATGAAGTTATTTCTTCAGGATGTATTTGGGTGCATGGGGCAAAGATTTTGAAGAATAACAGCAGCCTCAGTTCAGAAATCTGATTAAGTGGATGATTAAGATGGAAATATCATGAGGGCTGAGAGATATCTTTCCTAAGTGTGTTGTACTGGACTAATGACTATGGCAGCGGAGTCTGAGCTCAGCACCAGACATACTAAGGATGGATGGGAATCACACATGTCTGATGATGTAGAAAGGAGAAAAATGATTCATCAAAGAAGTTACGGAGATGGTGACAAGCAGGGGAAATGCTGAAGGTTTCTAAACCATTCAAGAAGGTAGCAGTGTCTTTCCCGCTTCTTGGATGTTGGAGGTAGACTCCTTTCTCAGCCAGAGTAAATTTTTTTTTTTTTTTGGTACCAGGGATTGAACTCACCACCTCACGTCTGCCAGGCAGGTGCTTACACCACTGAGCTAAATCCCCAGCCATCCAGAGTAAATTGATCTGTACACTTAATCCCTCAAGAGATTAAGTTAATCTGCTGACACATTTTTCCTTAACCAGTTTATAGGTCATAGACTCAGCACCAAAGACATCAATTCACTGGCATCTCGAGAAGCCCAAACCAAGATTTTTGTCAGCTATTCTCACTCTCTCAGATATTTTGGAATTTCTAGTTTTGCTTTTGGCAATCTTGAGTCCTGGGTTTGGAGGAAATAATGTCTACAGTATGTGATTTATCAGTTTTATATCAACTTGTTTTCTACATAAAAATATAGTAATGTGGGCAGTCAGTGGTGTGATAATCTTGTGTTTTCTACAGAACTCTTTTAATTCTTGAAAAGAAGGGATATTGAATTTCATTGGGCTTGAAAGAGCCACACCCCACTTAGCAAGGAAGGTCAGGTTGTAGATGATGAAAGAATCTGACTTTACTCAGGTAGACCTTACTCAGATGAAAGAATCTGTGGACCTCTGGTTGAAACAAAATTAAAAATTGAGAGGGATGAATTTGGAGTCTAATTTCTTTGGATTTTTAATTCAAAAGGGCAAGACAATTTGATATTAACCTTTAATTCATTTGGATTTTACTTACAAGGGAATTTAATTTCTGGACTTTAATCCTTCTTTGGAAATTTAATAATGAAGAGATGTTTGTATTTAGATTTGGGGCATCTATATGATGCTGACATTAATTACTGAAAAAGCTTAATATTGTCATTTAATTTCAACACAGAGTCTGAAGAACTAGATTGGAGAGTCTAAAAATAATTTGGATTAGCAATAGACTAGGAAGTGAATTTTGGACTTGCTTATAGCGTGGCCTTAGCATTAATATAATTAGTCTATTGTTTTGGCCTATTACACAGCTACTGGGGCAAAATCTACTTTGACTCCAAACAGTCAGAGAGGCTTTATGAAGGAATATTGGGGTAATCACATCTTTGGTTGATCACACACTTATTGATTGAGCCTGATGGATAAAGAGAACAAAGAGTAGAGATATTTTTGGATGAAATATTTATACCCTACTTCTTGAGAGAAGCAAACTCAGAAGGGTTCTTAGCCTCATTTGTTAAGTCATTCCTCCTTCTAGGGGTGGGTCAGCTGTGCCCTGCATGCCTCTTCTCAGTTCTGTCTTTACTGGCATCCCATCATTACCTTGAAATCCATCCTGGTGAGAACATTTCCACCATGGAAACCACAAAACACTACACATCAGGGCTCTTTTGTATTGGAGAACTGTTTATAGCAGGCCACTGCGAAGGGTGACTTATCCTACTGATGACTGGGATAATAAACTGGGTGTGTGGATCAGTCCTTTCCTGTGTGTGTTTTCAGAGTCTGCCTGCCTGCAGATAGCACGTTTGGATCTGCCCTTGGCTGCATGGTGACCTTGGCAGTAAGTACTGTGTACCAGTGTGAAGAAGTCTGTCTGGTCTAGCAGTATTTGGGCTTGGGTGAATGTATCTGTCTATTTCTAAGGTTTAGTATTAAGCATCTTCATCAATGTAGTCCTTTTCAACTTTTCAGATCAGTATTTTGACCTCTACTTCTCTTGGTTCAAATGAGACGAGCAGTCCATTGATAAACTTTTCAAACCTCCACATTCGTATTCCCTCCCTTGAGCAGTTTGGAAGTTGTATGTGCTTACACTGCTCTAGTAGTTACTTTAAAAATAGTCCTCCCCCCAATTTGTATTTATATTTTGAAAAGTGATCCCATTAATAATTGGAAATTTGCATCAGATGTATACATACATATATATTTTTTGCAACACAAGATAATTTAAAGAAATCTTTAACAACAGTCTCAGATGGAAGCATAGTACAATTATGTTATTTTTCTTACATATTCTTTTTGAGTAGAAAATTTTTCTTTAACAAAATTTTTATTTTGGAATAATTTTTGATTTATAGATGTTTTTGTAAACATAATACTGCGAGTTCCCTTGTGCTGTTCACCTCATATTAACATCTTACATTGTCAAGGTACATTTGTCAAAACTGAAAAATGGCGTTGGTACATTACTGTTAAAGAAGCTCCACCCCTCTTTTTTGATTTCTCCAGTTTTTATGTTCATGTTCATTTCCTGTTTAAGGATTCAATCTGGGATACTGCATTGCATTTAGACAACTTGTCTTTTTAGTCTCTTCTGGTCTGCAACAGCTTCTGAGTCTTTCCTTGTTTTTTGTGACCTTGACAATTTTGAGGAGTTCTGGTTAGGCATTTTTTAGAAAGTCTCTCAATTTGGATTTGTCTGATTCTTCTTCTCTCCTTAGTTGGTTGGAATTGTGGGCGTTTGAGGTGAATTATTTATTGTTTTTATACCTATAAACGCAGTAGATACATAGATATTTATGTGTGCTATGTAATATCATTTTGAATTTTAAAACCCAAGTGTGAGATACCATGTAAGTAGCTTTTTATAACTCACTTTTTAAAATTCAATATTGTTTCAAGATCTATCCTTTTTGAAGTAATTTTGTTTTGCTATAATGTGATATATGCATTCCTGAAAATCTTCATGTTCTGCATAATTGCGCACTAAAAATAACAGGCCTTCTGGGATAATTAGACCCGTGGATAATTAGGGGCAGGCCACTCCAAACCTATGTGTTCTCACATCACAGCACTAACATGAACAGTATCAATCCAGCGGAATTATTAGCTCAGTGACAGCTTCTCGCACGCTTTCACCAGCCTCTCAAGTATAGCCCTGGTTTTGGAGCCTTATGTCCAAGGCTCCCATGACCTACTTGGAGATATATTTATTTAAGGGTGATCACTTTCAACAGAGGTTGGCCTCATCAGAATTTAAAAGCTGATCGTGAGTTTAGCTTTGTTCATCAATACCAAAAAATTTTTTTTAACCCAGAGAGATGCTGCTCGGCGGCATCTCCATCAGTGTTTGCAGCCTAACGCCGTGGAATGCATAGCAATTTTTGAAGGCACTGAACCATCTACTACGTGTACTAACAGCACTTAGGTGGGATGTTTGAGCTTTTCATTAAGACTGTCACACTGTTCATAGGATTTTTCTTTAATTGTGAGAAAGGGTGGTCTTTACTGCTTCACAGTCACCTTGCTAGAGAAGATGGCATATGAATAAATATAAGCTCTATCTTATATTGACACTATTCTTTAATTTATGTAGATTTTTATTTGCATATTGTAATGACGCATGGCCTAATTTGTATCTAGACACTTGAATTGTTGAAAAGCAGGATGTATATGTATCTTTTTTTCATACCTTTTAACTGAGATAAATGATTTCTTCATACGAATAAGCATTTCCCAAATGATGAACATTTCAATTCCATTTTTTACCCTCAATAACAAGCAATACTGCAAATTTGCAAATATTTCCTTTTTGGGTCTCTGAGGGGCTTTTATAGATTATATCCTCGAGGTAGAATTGCTTGACTATAAAGTATGAACATTTAATAACACATATAGATGAATTTGGGGAGCATTAACAACATCATGGTATCAGGTCACTTAATGAGTGGGGTCTATGCCATTTATTCATTTTATACCATATATATGATAGCATAACGTATATGCATATACACATACATATGATATCATATGGGTATGTAGTACTGGGGATTGAACCCAAGGTCTTTACACTGAGCTAATTCCTCAGGCCTTTTTCATTTTTTATTTTGAGACAGGATCTCACTAAATTGCTAAGTTGCCCCGGCTGGACTGAAATTTGTGATCCTCCTATCTTAGCCTCCCAGAGCACAGAGATTCCAGGTATATGCCACCACATCTGATTTGATATTTTAAATTTTTAAATGAAAGTGTTCTGAGATGGGCATGGTGGCACATGCCTGTAATCCTAGTAACTTGGGAGACTGAGGCAGGAGGATCACAGTGAGCTCAAGGTCAGCCTGGACTACATAGTGAGTTCAAGGTGGGCTTGAACTATGTGTCCAGACCCTACTTTAAAAAAACAACAAAACAAAACAACACCAGACAAAAGTGTTCCACATTCCGGTCAGACTTCCTTCCAGGTACTCTATGGGTTCTATTGATTTTGTGACTGGGATATTTTATATGGTATATTTTCTAATTGATCACTTGTGTGGGAAAGGAACATTTTAAATTTGTTCTATTGTTATTTTATATCAACAAAAATGTTGAACTTCTATTGATTCTAATGGTTTATGTGTAGAACTTCCAGAATTTTTAATAGAGGCAATCATATACATAAACAATTCTATATTTTTCTTCTTTTTTAATTGTCAAGTCACTTTTTTCTGTTGTCTTAGTGTGCTGAACTGCACAATGCAGTAGGCTGATAGTAAACATCTTGTTCTACTTCTGACCATAAAGGGAATTTTCTAAAATTAAGTTTTGAAGAATGATATTTGCAGTGGGTTTTTAGTAGAAACCGCTTTTACTTTGAATTTAGTAAGGATGCACAAATGATGAGTGGTTAAAATTCTTAACAATTTTTAAATAAGTGACTTAAAATTATCTATCGGAATGAGTTTATGATGCTGCTAACTCAAGTCTGCTAAGACAGTATAGACTTTTTGAATTTTGAGCTACTCTTCTATTTCTGAGGAAGACAGGCAAGTGTCAATTATTTTACCTTGTCCAAGCTAGCCTTCTGCACCTGTCTGCTCACTGCTTGCTGTAAACCCCATGGAAACCACTCAGGCATCAATCCTTATCAGCTGCCAGGTTTAGACACTTACCCCCTAGCATGTTGGGGAGGGGACTGGCACTACGCGTACCAAGAGTGCCTTAGCCTTCCCAAGCTTGCACAATCATTTAGCTGCAAGGCCACTAAATTGTAATGACTGATTAATATTATTATTATTTATTAGTTTTTTCTTGAGACAAGGTCTCCCTATATATTTCATGCTGGCCTTTTATTTCGTAGCCCAGGCTGGCCTCATATTTCCCAGTGATCTTTCTGCTTGCCTCTGGAGTGCTGGGATTACAGGCATATACCACCACACTACCTGTTATTGAATCAGGACTGATTACACCAGGAGAGAAGCTAGTATTTCTCTAATTTTGCAGACTTATAGCTCAAGAGTAGGATTTCCTCTCCCAGTTTGGTATTTTGTCCTGTCAGATCTCCAAACATTGTCCTAAAATGTAGTGCTTTATGGGAACCTCACACAATTCCTACTTTTAAATACAGTGGTACCTCAGTTCAGGAATGCTTTCATTTGCAAACAATTTGCTTCACAAACAGAAGTGTTTGGCAAAATTTTGTTAAATTCTGCATCAGGTAACAAACATGACCTTGGCCATCTTTCCCACACAAACACAAATGTGGTTATTTTTTCCAAATCACAGAACAAATTAAGTTCATGAACTGAGGCACCACTTCTCAGCCTGATTTGATTTGCTTATAGTAAGATTTTTGCATAGATAAGATTCATAGATGCAATTGATTGTTCATTTTATTTTCTTATATTATTTTTGTTTGAGTTTTGCTTTAACTTATTACTGGATTCTTAATATAAGTCATTTTTCTCAACATCTTAAAGTATCCATTAGTTCTTTAAGTTTTATTTTATTCTTAATTGACAAATAATTGCATATCTTTATGGTGTGCAATATGAAGCTTTGACGTATGCATTATAGAACGACAAAATCAGGCTAGCTAACTAATACTTTATCACTTCTTTGTGGTGCTTTTATTGATCCTTATTCCTCCTTATGATACATATGCATAATACCTGGAGATTTTTCTGACATTACTTCTTTTCCTGATTGTCAAATTACTTGTCACAAAAAAACCAACCCCTCAAAAAAAAAACCCCAAAAATACCCAACAACAACAACAACAACAACAAAAAAAAAAAACCAGTGTTATATATATTTTCTTCTCTTGAAGTCTCTGTTTTGAGAGTCATAGCTTTGACTTCCAAGATTTTTTGTCTTTTACTTACTTATTTGCTTTTGTCCATGCTTTTTGTAGTGAGTATCTTAAATATACTTCACAAAACCTTTTTCTATTAGCTCTTAAGTTCTCTTTCCTAGGGTAAGTCTATCTCAGATGGCCAGGAAGTACATGAAAATGAGCATCTTTGGCTGTTACAGAAATGCAAATCGCAACAACACTATGGAAGTCCGTATAGAGATTCCTCAAAAAAAACTAAATATAGAATTTCCATTTTGATCCAGCTATACATCTGCTGGGTATCTTCACCAAACAGTGAATGTCATTGTATTATATTGATTCATGGATTCCCGTGTTTATAGCAGCACAACTCACAATAGCTAACTCAAGGAAGCACCCTGTCTGCCCATCAACAGATGAAGGGATAAAGGAAATGTGGTAATTTTACGCAATGGAGTACTACTCAGTCATAAGGAAAGATAAATTTGAGTCATATGTAGGAAAGTAATGAATCTTGAGACCATAACACTGAGTGAAGTAAATCAGAAAACAGAGGTTAAATATTGCATGGTTGCTTTAATATGAGAGGCCCCAAATGTAAGTAATTGAAAGAGCAAAATAACCAAGAGATGGTAAGAAACAGGGAAGTAGACTGTGGAGATGGGAAAGGGATCTGGAAAAGGAGGGTGAGAGGTGCTTGGGAGGATATGTAGGGGAGTAAAAATGGTCAAGATGTGTTATGTACATATACCAACTCCTCAGGATGAATGTAATTACTGAGTATCACAAGCATTAAAAGAGAAAATATAGATGTACTTAAATTTGTTAACTGGGTTGCCCTCTTTGCATGGAAAAGCTCCTTCTTCTCCCTCCCCTTCTCCTTCCCCTTCTCCTTCCCCTTCTCCTCCCCCTCCCCCTTCCCCTTCCCCTTCTCCTTCCCCTTCCCCTTCCCCTTCTCCTTCTCCTTCTCCTTCTCCTTCTCCTTCTTCTTCTTCTTCTTTTTCTTCTTCTTCTTTTTTGCATTTTTTATTTTAAAGAGAAAAAGACACAGAAAAGAAAAACAGAAAACAAAAGAGACAAATGACAACTGCAACAACAAAAAACCTCAAACAATAATAATATAGGCTTTCAAAACAAGATGATAGAAATTTAACAATGGTTGTTATATTGCATGTTGTTATCTTCAAAAGAGTTAGATTACCAGATATAGACCTACAAAAACGATCAAATCATATGAGTATTAACTGTTCTTTTCCAAGAACTAACAGAATTAATAGCATAATAATCTTAGGTATCTTATGTAATCTTTCCCTTTTCCCTTACTTCTTTTTTCTTTTCCCTTCCCAGTTATTTTTCCTCTTTGAGCAGTTTCTTACCCTTTCACAGCATCTATTGTATTTATTTTGGATCTTATTTACTCTTTCAGTTTCTTACACTAGGGAGACAATACAGTATTTACACATATGAGTCTGATTTATTTCACTTATGAGTATGGTCTCAAGTCACATCCATTTACCTATAAAAACGTTGATGTGATCCTTCTTTATAGCTGAGTAGTATTCTATTGTACAAAAATACCACATCTTTTTTATCCATTTCTTGGTTGATGGGTATTTGGGCTGTTTCCAAGATTTGGCTAGTACAAATTGTGCTGCTATAAACATGGGTGCACATGTATCACTGTGGTATGATGTTTTCAATTCTTCTGGGAAAATGCCCAGAAGCAGGATAGTTGGGTCAAATTGGACCTCTAATCCTAGCTTTTTGAGGAATCTCCACACTGATTTCCGCAGTGGTTCCACCAGTCTATACTCCCACCAACCATGGAGGAGTGTTCCTTTTTCCTCACAGCTCCTCTAGCACTTATTATCAGTTGATTTCTGGTCTTGACCATTCTTTCTGCAGTGAGATGGAATCTCAGCGTTGTTTTAATTTGCATTTCTCTAATGACCAATGATGCTGAACATTTTTCATGTATTTCTTTGCCATTTGTATTTCTTCATCTGAGAATTGTGTATTCATCTCAGATGCTCATTTTTAGACTGGGTCTTTGAATTTTGGGCCTGATTTTTAAAAAATTCTTTATATGTTGTAGAGTCCTTTGTCTGAAGGATAGTTGGCTAAGATTTTTTTCCCAATTCGTGGATTTTCTTTTCACTCTGTTGGAGATTTCTTTTGGCATGCAAAAACTTTTTAATAAGACAAGATCCCAGTTGTTGATTTTGGGAAATATTTCCCATGCAGTCTGATTTTTGTTCATGAACTCTCTACCATATGTCTCCAAGATTTCTACCTACTTTTTCTTTCAGCAGATTTAGTGCTTCTGTTTTAACATTTAGATCTTTGATCCATTTTGACTTTAGTTTAGTGCATGGTGATAGAGATGGGTCTAGCTTTATTTTTCAGCATATGGAAAGTCAGTTTCTCCAGTACCACTTATTAAAGAGGCTGTCTTTCTTCCAGTGAATATGTTTGGCCCCTTTGTGAAAGATAAGGTGGCTGAGTGTGTTTGTAGCTGTAGCTGTCTCTTCTAATCTATTCCATTGATCCTCAGGTCTGTTTTTATTCCAGTACCATGCTGATTTTATCACAGTAGTTTTGTAGCATAATTTCAAGTCAGGGATTGTGATGTCTTGCATGGAAATGCTTCTTTGGAGGTGCTTACTATTGCCTGCAGCCTGTCTCCAGGAGCATGGGGCATAAACAGGAAGGGTGTGCCAGTAATTTGCTTTCAGGGTGTGGGAACACAAGATTTCTTCCTGGCTGTCTGCAGCTTCCTGGAACAGTGTCTTCCCTGTAGGGTCAGGAGACTGTCACTTCTCCAGACTGAGAGCAGAGACCTTTGCTGCTTGATGTTTGGTTGAAAGGGTGAGGGATGATTTCAGAGAGTCTTTAATTAATACTGCTTGGTGTTCTATGTTTCCATTGTCCTTTACTTTGGGCACACCAGAAACCCTTCAATGTTTTATTTTATGGAAAAATAAAACAAAATTTCATAACTAAATAATAAGAGAGGAGTGATAGTTAATATGCCATGTATCATTATATTCAAAATAGCTATTCAGAGGACAAGACATGGACCAAAAATATTTATACAAAGAAGAAACATATAACACAAAACTTTCTTTTCAATGAACTAAGACAAAATAGTGGTACAAATGAAGGATATTGTAGCAGCCTTTCCTCTACATGCTTTGGGTTATGATTTCTTCTATTGATGTAGTATTTTTCTGTTTTCTGAGATTCCTCATATCTCTGTCTTCTGATGAAGTTCTTTCTTTCTTCTTTTTTTTTTATCCTGATGCTACATTTATTTACTTTTAAAAAATCTGTTTTCTGTCTTCTGTGGGAATTGAGATAGGAAGAAGATATTGGCATTTGTATTCAGTCTATTACTGGTTAAACTTGTCTTCTACGCTTTTATTTCCCTACCATTTCTTCCTTCATTCCTTCAATTATTCCTTCATCCATTCACACGATAACACCAAATCAATTCCAGGCTTGGTGGCCAGTGGCTTTCAAGAAGGTGATGCTATGGCCTGTAAATAAACGAGTCCAAATCTTCTCTCATTTTTCCTAGCAAAAATGATGATGCTGTGTTTGCATCAAGCTATGTGCACATTTTTTTCTTAATCTTGAAGCTATCTTTCATAGATGCTTAGCCTACTTTAGAGTTGTAGTATTTGATGATCAAATAAGCAGAACTCAGCACTCGGGAGGCTGAGGTAGGAGGAGCATTAGGTGTTCAAGGCCAGCTTGGGCTACAACGCGAGCACAAGGCCGACCTGAGCTACATAGTGTGACCCTGCCTCAAAAAACTAGGGCTGGGAGTTTGACTCAGTGGTTTAAGCACCTGTCTGGCAGACGTGAGGCTGTGAATTCGATCCCCGGTGCCAAAAAAAAAAAAAAAAAAAAAAGGCAGAACAAACTAAACTATGTCTTGGTCTCACTCACCTAGTGCTTGACACAAGAGTGCTGCCTAGATGACTCTTCTCTCTATACCCTCTGCTTCCCCTGCTTTTTTGAGTCAGGGTCTTGCTATGTAGCTCAGACTGGTCTTGAATTCTCTATGTGGCCCAGGATACCCTTAAATACAGTGACCCTCATGTCTCAGCTTCCCTAGTGATGGAATTACAGGTCTGTGCCACCATGCCCAGTGTGATGGCTCTTTGAATCTGTCCCAATTCTCTGCACCTGCTCTAGTTTTGACCCTTGTTATTTTTAACGTAACTTGTCTGGTTAACTGGCTTAGTGCTTGATCCCTCCCTAATAAATGTTCCCAACATTTGTCTTGGTTGAATGAATGAACTAAGACCCTTAAGTCTCTCTCACTGCCAATAAAACACAGATCTGATTATATTGGAAACCTTCAGAGTCTCTTACTTGTCTAATGTGAAAGACCTTGGACCCAATATTTCTACAGACTATTTTATTAAGAAGTTTATGTAAGTCCTGACAACAGAGACAGACAATAATACATTTTGAACACAAATGTAATAATTTTGCTAGTAAAGCAGTGCAGCAAGTTTTTGATACTAAATATTCAATCCAGGAGCTTCACAGTGAGGTATATTCCCAGTTCTTCCTTATTTTTTATTTTGAAACAGGGTCTTGCTATTTTTGCTGTGCTGCCAAGGCTGGATTTTAACTTGTGATCCTTCTGCCTCAGCCTACTAGAGTGCTGGGGTTACAGGCATGATCACTATGCTCAACTCATAACAGCAATTCCTATAGAAACCAGAGAGTAGGAAATACCAAGTAGAAGTTATACAAATTAATTATTTAGGATAGCAAGTGAATAAAAGAACAAATTGGTACAATCTGTACAGTAAAGATACTTCTGAATTTTGACTTGCAAATCAATAAAATTTTGAACTGAAAATATAGATTCACTAACATGGACTATCATGGTTGTAGAGCAATGTTTTTGGAATGTGTGTGTGAAACGATAGAAAATTAAATTTGGTGGTGACCAATATATAAATTATTTTCTTAGTCTTGAATATCCCGTACTGCCCCTTTCATAGGTCCCGTGTTTCTCCGGGAGGATTCCTGTGCATGATGCCTGTACTTCAGAGCAAGGAATGATTACTTTGTGTGATCACACAATATCTTGGAGTCAGGGCACTGAGTATGAGAGAAGTATTTCAAAACTATTGAAATGTAAGTATCCTAAAACTAAATGAAATGTGTAAATTAAATAAGGGTGCTCTGACTAATGGACTTCCAAAGAACTGAGATGAAGCTGGTGTTAGGAGACACAAAATTCAGAGACTCGTTGTGATTGAGGCTTCATCAACCTTTCTTCTCCATGTGGGAGCCAAGAATGGAGAGTGGTGGGAGAGAATTTTTAGGCCTAAAGCCTTAGGATTATTTCACTTTCTAAATCCTATTATCTGTGTTGAATGTTGTGAGAAGTCGGGTCAGATAGGTAATAGAAAATCCGTTATTAAATTGAATAAGAGAGAGGTGTTCATTTATGTTGGTTTCATTGGAGTGGTGGAAGCAAAAGTCTGAATTTCATGGGCTGAAGAGGGAGCAAGAGATGGGAAAATGAGTTGGGTGTGGCAGTATGCACCTGTGATCCCAGCATTTAGGAAGGTTGACGCAGGAGGACTGTATATTTGTCTTCCCTGGGCAATTTAGCAATACCCTATTGCCCCCCCCCAAAAGACCTGGGGATGTTGCCCAGTATTAGGGTGTCTCTTGATTTGATCCCCAGTAACACGCACACACACACACACACACACATGCACACGCATATGCACATGCAAGCATGAGGATGTGAAAAAGGAGGTTATAATTACACATGACCTTTCTTCTTTCCTTTCCTCCTCCTTTTCTTTCTTCTTTCTCTAAAATATTAAATGAAGTATTATTATTTTGGGGAATGACTGAGTAAAAGATGAAGCAGAAATTGATGTAGAACAGAGGCAGTACCTAGAGGAGCAGAATTTCTCCATTTGTCATGGAGCTCTGGAATCTCCTCCAGAAGTGAAAAGTCAGTCTTTGTAATGGGGGTGGCAAAAAGGCTGGTAGGTTTTGTGGTGCGAGATTGTGGAAGGATATCATTCAGGATGTGAAAACAGAAAGACCACTTTATTAGTGACTTAAGGAGAGAGATTATTTCTCCTTTAAGCGAATGCTCAGGTAGGCAGTCTAGGGTTGATTCAGTGGCTCCAAAATAAATTATCCAGGCTCAATCTATCTTGTTGCTGTGCTAACCTTAGCATGTGGCTTACGCTTTGTCTAAAACTTGCCGCTGTGTCTTCTGGCATCATGTCTGAATACCAGCCAAAGGGAAAGGGAAAGGGAAAGCACATATCTTCTCTTTATACAAACAGCCTAGAGATTGTCCCTGTTCTGTTCGCATCTCACTGACTAGAATTGATTCATCACTTCTAGCTGCAGAGGAGGCTGGGAAATCTAGTGCTTGACTGTGTGACCATGTGTCCCGCTGCAAATACTATTCTTCTTGTAAGAGAAGTTAAGAATGGGTACTGGAGAGTGGATTGGAACCTCCACTAGAAGGATACAGTAGTTCCTTTCTGTTTATTTCTAATTTCTCATTGGAGAGGTGAGTTCATTTGTTGAGTGTAGGAAAGGATGTGATTTTGGGGGCTTCAGGACAAAAGAGAAGCAGCAAAATAGTCATTTTAAAAAGTGAGTTAAGTAGGGAACTGTAGCAGGATTGCCAGGCAGTGTGCAGTAACAAATTCAATTTTGTGAACATAGGAAACAGATGCAGATCATCCTGACTTCTCCTTGAAACTTTGCAGACTTGCAAAGCAGAGTCAGAGTCTGAAGGCACATTTCTGATCAGGTATGTGTTTCACTGGATCAAAGATCTAATAAGTACACAATTGGCCAAGAAGCCAATTCTTGGTTCAGGGAATGGAATGCTTGTTTTCCTCATTTCTCAATCTGTAAATGAGCAGTTTATGAAGCGATCAGTGTTGATGTCTGTCTCTGTGAGCTGAGAGGTTTCCTCTGCCTGACTCTGAAGCCTGGGCTGGAGTAGTTGTGGGACATGCATCTGTTGTGCACACGCAGACAGCCACCTGTCTGTAAAATGAAAATATTCCATTTTTTTTTCTCAGGATAGATAGCCGAAGTAGAACCTTGGGAAGCTTCTTCATTTTTTCTGTCACAAAGAATTGGTGATTTGGTAGTCACAGGATTTTGTAATAAATAACCCACATTGATTTCTCTGTTCCAGAATGGTCTTGCTTCCCTTCCGACCAGAGCCCTGACGCTTGCCCCAAGAGATCGTGTTAGAAAATCATTTACAAAATGGTAGACTCCACTCGGTTGTGGATATAAATCTAGGTAGCATGAGGTACTTCTGAGGCAAGGGAGCTAGGACTTTTAGCCAGAGAACTTTGGGATAAAGACATTTGTGAGTCCAGATCCTAGTAACACAGGAAGAAGAAAGTGACCATGGAGAAGCTGCTGTTGTATTTCCTGCTCTTGACCAGTATCTCTGATGTGTTTGGCCAGAAAGGTAGGGGCTATCCCAAGCTATACCAGAGATTTGATCTGAGGGATAGGGGTGGGATTTAAGATTATATAAATTGAATTCAGAGGAACATCTTGCATGGTGTGTGTGTGCGCAGGGGTGTGTGTGTGTGTGCATGTGTAACTAGGAAAGGGGTCAATTGGTTTGATGCCAATCTATTTTTAAATGAGGTGCAGATCTTTGTGATCTGAGAAACTTCTCATCTCCATTTGGTTTTCTGTCTCACAGACATGTCTAAGAAGACTTTTGTGTTTCCTAAAGAGACAGATTACTCCTATGTGTCTCTGAAAGCGCAGCTGAAGAGGCCCCTGAATGCCTTCACTGTGTGCCTCCATATCTACACTGAACTGTTTCTGACCCGTGGATACAGCATTTTCTCTTATGCTACCAAGAAACAAGATAATGAGATCCTCATATTTTGGTCTAAAGCCAGAGGATATATTCTTGGAGTGGGTGGGACTGAAATAGCTTTCAAGGCTCCTGAAATTCCCACGGCTCCAGTACACATTTGTACCAGCTGGGAGTCCGTGTCAGGGATCGTAGAGTTGTGGATAGATGGGAAGCCCCAGGTGAGGAAAAGTCTGCAGAAAGGGTACTTTGTGGGGACAGAGGCAATGATCATCCTTGGGCAGGATCAAGATTCATTTGGTGGGAAGTTTGATGCAAACCAGTCTTTGGTGGGAGACATTGGAGATGTGAACATGTGGGACTTTGTTCTGTCTCCTAAGGAGATTGACACAGTGTATTCTGGTGGGACCTTCAGTCCTAATGTGCTGAACTGGCGGGCACTGACATATGAAACACATGGTGAAGTCTTCATCAAGCCCCAGCTGTGGCCCTGAAACCCTTCTGTGGATCCTCAAGTGCCTCCTGCAGATTATTCCTCATGGGCTCTGGATCTCTGGCTGTGGACTTTCTCCCGATATATCCTGTAGGTTTAGTCTGCAAACAAAACCTTTTACTTCCCTTCCTTAGCCACACAGGATGGGGTTTATGTGTCTGGTTTGGGACCTTGTGAACTACATTGAGATGCTTTGTCTAGAAGGATGGGAATTGTGGACGGTTTGCTAATATATTTAGTTTTTTAATTAAAAGGATTTTACAGATAACTCCTTAGCTTCATATAGGTGAGAACTTGCACCCAGACAAAAGGAAAAAATTTAAAAGTCACAACACAAGTACATCTCTGAGACTGGAACTGTGTGCTGGTCTTCTAACTAATTCTCTGCCCAGGACATCTCAGAAAGTGGGAGAGACTTACCTACATGGTCGGGGTTGTTCTGCTTCAGAATTAGGCACTGGATGAGGTCTTGATTCAGGGTTTGGAGTGCTCCTCACTGTATCATGGGGCTCAGGTCTTCAGAAAAGGGAAAACTGCAATATTGTTGCTTTTCCTCCACTTCCTCTGAGTACTCCAGAAAGGCAATCAAAGTTGTCCTCTCAGAGAAAGCCTGTCTCTTTTTTCCCCATAGGCAAAATTAGGCATAGAGGTATAGTTAACTTTATCTTATTGCCCAGGTGTTACATAACACTGGTTTATTTGTTCACAATGTTTTCTTAGTTGTATGGTGCTTCTGGGAAACTCTACTCCCAGTCCGTGAGTAGGGCTGTTTCTCCTTCACCTCCATGTTCCCAGCTTCCCCAGGCTGTGAGAGTGGACACGTGACCCAAACCATGCTACCATAGCATCATCTTCCCACCTCCCTGTGGGGGTTGTTTTTTGTTAGTTACGCATTCCAGGCTGGACAGATGATAGTCTTCCCAAGGACCGAGTCACGGACTTTGCAAGGGATCATCATCTTTCTGTTGGAATTTCAAACTGAGAGAATGTAAGCTTGGAACCACCTGCAGCCATCTTGTTTGTCACACAGAAAGAGATGTTGAGAAAAGGAGCCACTCTGGGGTTTGAAGAGCTGAGAGATCAACAGAGTGAGTGATGGAGCACCTTGAGTCTCTGAATCAGCTTTGTCTGGAAAAAAGTTTACACCTAGACTTTCTAGGTCCACGAACAAATAAAGCGTTTTTTACTTGAATGAGTTTGACCTGTTTTGTGATGGTTGCATTAGAAGTTGTCGCAGTTTCTCTAATTACCATCTGAAATCAAGGCCCTGTGTGTTCAGACTGACCATTACTATCCTGCAAAAGCATATCCGTGGCATTCTTACCTTTCCTAGAGTCTCCCGCAGGGTTTCTCTCTGACCAGCACAGCACCTCTTGAGCTAGCTGGTCATGCATGGGGTTTTATAGTCTCGTTCTGTCAATATTACAGTTTGAGAAACAAAAATGGAAGATAATTGAGATCCACGAATCTGCTATCAGGTACAATGCTGGAATGCATTTGCTTTGTCTGCTTGACTCCCTTCCAGAAACAGATCCCTCAGGAATAATGGCTGCTGGTGTCCTCCAGGGGCATCCTTTATGATGGTCTTTCAGAAATAAGTGAACAATTGAAGTTACACTATACAGGCCACATTCAGTAATAAAATAGTGTTCCCTGCACATCAAGTCATTACTTTGGGAAAGGGATATGATAGAATAGTTAAACAGAAGTTCTGGATTAGCCTGCCTGGGTCCAAATTCTGGCTTTATAATTTAACAGCTATGTGACCTTACATAACATAACCTCTTTGTCTTAGTTTTCTCATCTGCAAAGCAGGAAAAATAACAGCGATCAATTCAAAGGGTTAAGCATCAAAAAAGATCGTGCACGTATGGAATTCAGTACAGTGACTCCCAGATAGTCAGCTCTCATTACAGCGCCATTAGGCTGCTTTGTATTATATGTCACAATATTATATACCACAAAAGTATAACTTGATAGAATTTGTCTGGGTTGACAACAACCGAAGCATCTGATTTGCTAAGAATTAAGTAAAGGATATTAGGAGGGTGAACAGAAAATCTTTGAAGTAATTATTCATGAATATTGATTTCCCTAATTAGCTTGTGATATCCATTTAGAAGCACAGAAGATAAGGAGAAACATTCCTGGGCAAAAATGTGAGTGCGGATATTCTCTACTGTCCAATTAGGGTAGATTCATATACCCTGACACTCAGCTAAGCATAAGAGAGGGCTGTTACTATTTTCTAGTTAAGGAATCTGGTCAGGAGATATGTCTTAATTATCGAAGGCCACCCCAACTCCTTAGGGATATAGGCCGAGCTAATATTTTCTTCAGAATTCAATTATGGGTACCTCATTACCCATTCTCTAGTGGACAGCCTCTGGCTCTAATAATTTTAGCCAGGAAGATTTTAACAGCTGGTACTTGCATCCAGTGAACACTGGAAAATCTTCATAAAGCCTTCCTAGAATGTTTAAATTTGAACGATTTAATTGACTGGTACATACTTCAATTAGTCTTATTGGAAAAGCCTAGATGACTGATGCATTGTCAGTCAATATAGAGTTGTTAGATGTAATCTAATTAAGTTCTGGGTGACATCTACCAAAGTGGATGATTTTTGTTTGGGCATGTTAGTGCTAAGGCTTTTTTTTGGGAAGGTGGGTAAGTAGAGAGTAAGGTTAGTTCTTCATTGAGGTCACATCTAGTTGATATTGATAAAGCTATGCCACCGGCTCTACTTTGCCCAGGGATCATGCATTTAGTTTGCTCAGGAGTAGAATCAGGCATTAAGGCAGAAGTTAAAAAGATTGAGGGCCAAATGTTACATAAAACCTATTATAAAAATAAAAAGGGGGGAAGGGCAAATAGAGGAGATAGAACAATCTATGGATCTGAGATTCTGCAACTTACTACCTGATAAGACCTGGTTCAAATATAAACACTTTAGCAGGAGATGAAGCATGATTTGGTGATGTACAAATCACAAACATAAATTCTTAAATCATTAACCAGGCAAGATACCCTGATATTCTCTAGTGGTGGGTGGTCACAAAGCAGAAAGGTTAAACCTGGATTTTAGGTAGAGCCAGATGAGCAGATGGGATCCCATCTCTCTGGTAAGACCTGGTCTATCTTGGGCTTGAAGGAGAGACTAAGGACCACCTCAGATGTGCACTTACAGTCTCACTTGAAAAAGTAAGTAGAATTATTAACTCCATGAATCCCCCCATACTTTTCTTTATCAAGTTTGATGTGTCCTAGGAAAGCAGAGACAACAAAGAAAGCAAGTCTCTCCAGATCATTAAACTACAATAACAACAATACAACACCCAACTCCAGTTTCCAAATGTAGGTTTCTGATCCCCAGAATCCCTGAGAAAGAAAATGGAAATGCCACTTTGATTTTAAATGCTTTATTCTGAGATAATTACCCTTTTGTCCGGGATGAGCTGTGTGACCTGCCTAGATTCCTTCTCTTCAGTTCCCTGCCTCTATCTTATCTGTGCTTCTTTTCATTCTTCTTGTAACAGAAAGCAGGTTAAGTGAGGAATTAATCTTTTCCTTTGGGAAATGCAGACTCTTAGTTCAATTCCCTTAGATGGTCTGACTCAGTGATACATTATGGTCTGTTGATACAGCCATCATTATCACTGAGGTGTTGATCAAGAGTATAGATTCATTGACTCCAGAACTACTAGGTCAGATTTGCTGGAGATAGAACCCAGGAATATGTAGGATCACAAGCTCTTCTGCCCAATATTCCTGTTAGACTATCAAGGTAGAATTTCTCTGTCCTATGTCTTATCTGAAGGATATGTCTGGTTCCCAATAAGCTTGCATGCTGTTAGTCATCTAAAGAAAGATTTAGTAGAGCTAGACTCAGTATCTGGTGCATTCTCTGAGGACTCACTCAGTGGGTCCCATTTACCCCACGTCCCTTCATACACACCGATAAATGACCTCGTAAGCTTCTCTTGCTATTAATGTGATATTCTCATGGTTTGGGGAAGCATAACAAAACTCTGCTTCAGCACTGGAATTTAGAAGTGTCACTACTCTAGTATTAAAGCAACAGCCTTGTACTTAGCAAGTTATTTATTCAAGAAAGCCACACTATGACAGCAAACATCCTGCTTACATTAGAGTGTTTTTCTTCTTCCTGAAATCATTAATTTGGGTTCTGCAGTTTGGGATGTCTGTCTGATCTGCTGGGACTCTAAATCAAGGAGAAACCAAAGTGCAAAGGTGTCTACAGAAGCTGAGAACCTTAAGGATTTCTATTGGAGCAACAGAAGCTATAGGAGGAAGAGAAGGGAGGACCTTCGTGTAACATATTTGAGAGAAGGGTATAGTTCCATTGTGGGCTGATTTATTACATCCTGTTCTCTGTGATGTGATGTGAGCAGTTCCAGAGTTGTGTTGGCAGCTTGCTGGAGCAAAGGGTGGATTGTGAACTGGTTCACTGGGAAGGTCTCTCAATTTCTCCATTCTTCCTTCTCCCTTTTCCTCTCCCCCATCTCCCCTCCCCTCCCCTCCTTTCCTCTCCCCTCCCCTCCCCTCCCCTGCCCTCCTCTCCTCTCCTCTCCTCTCCTCTCCTCTCCTCTCCTCTCCTCTCCTCTCCTCTCTCTTTCTCTCTATTTTTCAGTTTTAGGATTTACTCAGAATATTCATTTTGAAGATAGTTAATGTACTGAGCACTGTGAAATCAGTAAAATTTCCAGTGTCCACCCATCATTTTGGTAGCTGTCTTCATTTGACTCACCTGTGGAGCCCAGACGTTAGCAAGAAGCAGTTTCAGTTTTGGGAAAACATCACTCATCAGATTAAATATTACACCTACCATTTAAATTATGCATGTGTCTTTTATTGGGAAAATAGAGGGAGAAGACAAACGCATTTTAAATTCATTATGTTATGCCAGTTTATATATTTAAAATAAGATGCAAGAAGTTTGTGAAAAGATAATTTAAAAGAAAATTTAACATGCGTCATTAAAAAACAAACCATTCTACAAATGTCTTACCAGTCATATGTCTCTTTTTTCTTGTATGTTTAGAAGATGCTATCCACATCTGAGTTGATTCTTCTTGTCAATTGAGAAATAACCTCTATTATCACTTTCTCACTGAACATCAATGGGAAAAACTCATGAATAAGCTCAAGATTTTTTTTACATGGAATTAAAATGTTTTATGTAGAAATTTATACATTGCAAAATACTTTGTGCCTAAATGTATATATCTCTTAGGATATTGCCTAAATAATACTGCACTCTGCTTTAATCTTTCTGGGCATAGAGCCAAATAGCCACAGTCAAATTGGGTGTCCTATTCATAAAATGAAACAGTAGCTTTTCAAGCTTCAAGGACTACTGATCTTTATTCTTTCCTTCCTTGTTTCTTAATTACACACACGCACACACACACACACACACACTTCATTTTAGCAGTAATACAACTACATTATGGAAATACTGTAGGAGAAAAATCTTACATAATTCTATTACTATAATATGAGCACATGATTTGAAGTGATTGTAGTTTTTTCCTAAAATAATTACATCTTTAAATATACATACAAATCTTTTTATTTTTTGTCCTTTCTAATCATAAACATTTTTGCATGTACCATATAGCTCTCAGTCAATGTGTAAAATGTTATCCATTCTGTTTAGTGTAGCTGTATGCAATTTTCTTAAGCATACTTGCTTTTTGAATTTTTCAGTGTACTAAGTAATGTCAAAGGGTGATCTTGGTGACTAAAGCTTCCCTCTCCCATATTTTACATCATTTCCTGGGATGTGACTGTCCTAATTTACCAGGCAATGCCACACGGATCTGTTGGCGCACCAGCCGGCACTGTGGAGTCTCTAATAAATAACCCATATTGATCTCTCATTTCATGATTTATCTTGCTCTCTTTGCTCTTCGAACTTTGATTCATGGCTCCAAGGGGCAGTTCTGAAAAATCATTTACCAGCTGCGACACCCTGACTACAGCACATTTAAGGTCAAGGTGGAGCAGGTCTGAGATAGAGGGATCCCAGATGTCCAAACCCCAAATCTCAGTTGGTGACACTTTTTCCAGGGGGATAATTCAAGCCAGCCGCAGGGAGGGAGCATGGTGTTTAGGGTTTGGAGCTGTGTTTCTGGCCTTCATCAGCCTCCCTGCTGCTTCCTCCCAGGTGGGCAGGACAGGCACTGCTGAGAAAGAGAGTTGTCCTGGGGTGTGATGGTGCCAACTTGATGTAGGGTAAAGTTTTGGCTTGAATAAGGAGTTGTGATCTGGGGAAGAGGCCAGGCTGTGATTTTGAAATCCAGTATCTCTGAATAGAATGAGAGAATGTATCTTTGCTACTTAACAAGTCTAATGGATGACCTTTTCCCACTTCATCTATGTCTGACTAGGAGGACTTTATGTTCACTAGAGCTGGACGTTTCCTTTGAGACTCTGACTATGGAGCCAACAGAGCCACTGGGGCCTGCACCAGGCCTCCCCAACCGCCCTGGCCTGCAGCCTTTGCTCCTTTACTAAATAATGATGCAACAGCAGCAGAAACACCAAAAGGACACCCAGGATTAGGAGGCAGATTTATTTAACATCAGATGGGCACTGACAGGGAATCAATTGTCCGTCACAATGTCAGGCCTCGAAGGCCCAGGGAGGGAGATTTTTATGGGGTTGCAAAGGAGTGGGTACAAAGGTAGAGTACTTTGCTGTCTTCGGTTCTTACAGTGTGCATCGCAGTGATCAGCTATGCATCACAGTGACTGGCCGTTTCTAGGAGACAGAAGCAACCAGAACTGGAACAGGAACTGTCACCTGGGCAACTGAAGTATACTGGCTGGTGTGGGGGGGTGCATTTTCTGCTACAGTGGGACTCACCTCTTCAAGATAAAGACTGGAAGATGGACACAGCATATTCATGAATGGAGAATCGTCCTACATGGTTACTCTGTGTGAACCAGGTGTCTACTTCAGCAGTTGTACTACTCTGGGAGGACGGGAAGCCATGGAGAGGAGAAATATGGAGGAAGGACACTTGGTAGAGAAAGAGGCAAGCATTGTTCTGGGGCAGGAGTGGGATTTATTTGGTGGGGGCTTTGCTGTAAATCAGCCCTTGGTTGGAGGCACTGGAGTTGTGAACATTGTGCTCTCACCGGAGGAACTTTCAGCCCTAGTGTCCTTGATGGGGGCCACGGATGTGTGAAGTGCACGGTGAAGTGTTCCCCAAGCCCCAGCAGTGGCCCTGAAGGTGCCACTTGACCATCACACGGTCCATTTCCTTTGTTCTTCTACTCCTCATAGAAGGAGTGATCCAAACATATGGCGAATGGATAAATTTTAAAAGTTATTAAAGTAAAAAGAAAACACATCGCCTCCCAAAATATTTAAAATACTCCTCTCACTTTGAACACACTTACCACATTATTCTGAGCACTGTGCCTTAGTGTAATAAGTTTTAAAAAAATTTAAACATTCACTGTATTTTTGATCCTCCCTTGTACACAGTTGTCATGCACTATAGGGCCTGAACTTTCCCCCTTCCTTCCTCACTCTGTTTCCGTTAGCACACAGCAGGGAAGACTAGGGGATCCTGCTCACAGTTGCAGTTAGAATCACCAAACTAGGGCTTCTAAACAGGTTTTTCTGGAGGTGAGAGCTAAGCACCATGTATATATATTTTTTTATTTTAAAGGGAAAAAAACAATAAGATACAGAATTTCAAAAACAAGATAATAGGAAGTTGACAATGGTTAATATGTTGCATATTGTTATCTTCAAAGTAGTTGCTCAGATTACAAGATATATGCATGCATAATTGATCACACAATATAAGCACAAACCACTCTCTTCAGTGTCTCCAACATTTAGACAGAACTGAGAGCTGTTGCAGTATCATGTACATTTAAGAGAAAGTAAGCTGATCTTTTTCCTCTTAAAAGACTGCATGCATTTAACTATAGTCCTGCCAAAATTTTTATTTGTCTTTATATACACACTTTCCACCTTTTGTTGTGTTTTTCTATATTAAGGAATACTAGAATATAGTTTTTCCAATATTCTGCTCCACTATTGGGATGTGATATTCATAAATTAGAATCATTTTTACTTTATTTAATCCTTTAAGTTTGAGGATTCAAAAATGTAAGAAATGTTTTGTTGTTGTTTCTGTGTAATTTGTTTTTTTTCTTCAGCATGACCAAGTTTCATCGTGTGAACTTTTCATTGTTTTTTCTTTTCATTTATCATCACTAAGATCACTCTCACCTCTGTCCTTTACCTTATATTTTGAGATGTTTTTCAATACTCATTGATATTTTTCATTCACACTGCTGATTTTTCACTTTGCATATTGGGATCTATGCTATTTCTAATGCCATTTAAAATTTCACAATGCTTTTTAAGTTGCCTTAAATTCATTTTCAGATTCAGTATGTTTTTTGAACTCTCATCTTTCATCAGATTCCTTTTCTCTTCAGTCTGCTTGAGTTTGATGAGTGCAATTTCTGTTTTCTAAATTTTCTTGTGATTAATCTTTTTTTGAAGTAAATCTTCTGAATCATTTGGTTTAAATGGTTTTATATTTCAGTGCTTTTCAGTTCTACTATATGTTTAAATATCGTGTGAAAGATGAGTTCTCTTTGAGTCCCCTTCCTGCTGATGTGACCACAGTTAGGTTCACCATGAAGCCTTAGCTGGCTGGCTGATGGACTTAGGTTACACTAGGAGTTGCTTGTCATTCAGCTCCGTGAATGACCTGTAGTAACTCTCCTTTGCAGCACGCTCCACCTTCACTAATTTCTGCCAATTGTCCTTGACTTCTCGGTGTACTTTTCCAGATAATTGTGTCATCATTTCTCGAAGGGAAGACTCAGAGTACTTGGGAGGACACAGTTAATAATAGCAACATAATCAGGCAAGATCAGATCTTGGTTCTTTTGTAGAGGGGGCGGCCTAGTGAAGCCTCTCCATCCCACAGACTTGCTCCTGCCCTTGGGACTGGTGCATATCCCAAGTCTGGTATCCACTGGTCCATAGGTAAGGGGCCAAAGTCACGCATACAAGGGCTGGTCAAAAATACAGTTTGTGTTTAAATAAAAAACATTTATTATAATAAAAGACACATAGCTATTAATCTCCTTAGAAATATTTCTCTTCACTTAGAATACATTGACTCATCATTTTTGATCCTTTGTGAAACAATCCTGGAAACTCTCTTTCATGAGTGTCTGCACAAGGTATGGTAAAAAACATATAGAGAATGCTGCTGCCATGTACCATCTGATGAAAAGGCAGGCTCATAAAATCATTGTGGTCTGTTCTCATCTGCCAGATTCACTGGGTCTGGTACCAGTTGACTTCTGGCTGTTTCCAAAGTCAAAATTACCATGAAAGGTAAATGTTCTGAATTGATTCAGGACATTGAGGCAGCCCTGACTGTGCAACTGAAGAGACTCAAGAAAGAAGACTTCCAGAGCTGCTTCAGGAAGTGGAAAATGGTGGGATAAATGTATTCAAAGTGAGAGGGAGTACTTCACGTGGGGTTAATGGCAGTGTGTCTTTTATTAAAATAAATTTTAAAAAAAAGGTCTAAAAATTCACTCTATTTTTTGATCACATCTTCCTACTTGAGAGCTGTAAACAGGGTTAGCCATATAATGAAGAGTCAAAGAATGCTCTGAGGCTCTGGGATCCTTCACTGTCCACCACGTTCAGGCATTGTCATTCTGCCCTGAAGTTTTGGGGTGTACGTGTGTGTGTGTGTGTGTGTGTGTGTGTGTGTGTGTGTGTGTATGCTGTAGGGGGAATTGCAGGAAGGCCACGTTTACTATTGGTCCCAGCCAACTTCTTCAAATCCATCTTTGCTAGCTACAAAGTTGATGTGATTCTTATCTGTGTGTCTAATTCTCAGTTTATTCCACAATTAATTCCAAATTGTCAGAGATCAAGATTTCAAACTGTGGGAGATGTGAGATTGTCCCTTCACAGCTGTCATAGTACCATAGAGAGAAATGGAAGTTCACCCATTGAGAGGTTCTTCACCTACAAGCAGCT
>RJWM01022197.1:0-34018 GCA_004363535.1 Dasyprocta punctata | reverse complement strand
AATTTGCAAGAATCCTCCTGCCTCTGCCTTCTGAGTGCTGGGATTACAGGCCTGATCCACCATGCCCGGCTACCATGTTTACTTTCTTAATACAGGATGTGTGAAGCTGTTGTATCCAGGATCATCAACATTATCTTATACATAGGAATTTGTTTCAAGGCAACAATATATGACCTTGAGCAAATACTGTAGTAAATTAATTTGTATAACTAAAACAAGGAAGAAATAAAAAAAGTAAAACCTCCTAGGAATTAAAAAATGTAACTTAGATTTTTAGAGAATTAAATATTTTAATTTTAGTTATTCAGGGCAACAAAGATTTTTGGATTAGGTTAATTACAAGATTATGCAGTATCTAAGAATAATGAAGACAAAATCAATAGTTTATTTTTCATGATTCATTTATTTACTAAATGGTACAGAGAAATGAATATTTTGTCTGAATCATTTTTAACAATTAGATAAAATGTAAGACAGGTTATGTTTCATTGATTTTCAATTATAAAACAAAAATTTATTTACTTGCAAGTCAGCAATCTTTACACATTTCTTAAATATATATGTCTTTTGTTAAAAGTATTATGCAATTTAATTGTTGTATATAAGAAGTACTTTCTATACTTTTTCCTTCTGTTCTTCCCTCCTTTCTCCCAATTAATTTTTGTTTTTATTTCTTCTGTTGAGGAAAGAAAAATAGATTATTTTGGAAATAGAAAAAATGACTTTATAACAATATAGGAGTCAAAACTATTTTCATGATCTTTTTTTATATGTATCTGTATAAAATACAACAGAAAATTAACTCAGTGAATGTAAAGAATGCTGGAATATATCAACTATTGCACATGACCATTATCTAGCTATACTACTTGTGTGCTTATCTCTTACCTCAGGGAGCTTGTTAAGGAACATGATTTTAGGAAGCTTGTTTTCAGGAGTTTGATACTGAGGGATTCATCAGGGTCTGTAGGAATATTACATCACTCATTCTCAACTGAAACAAATGGAATTCAGAAAAAAATATATGAAATTATTAATTGAAACATTTTTAGTATATTCTATACAAAACCCTGCAATGTCTTTTACTAAGTTACACAAGCACATATATTCAATAACAATGGAATTTAAACATTTTTAGGAGGCATTTATCTGTTTATAATATCATTTAGAGAATTGTACTTAATAAACACTGACTGATTGAAAATCAGAGTAAAAGAATGTGTGTATGTGTTGGTGGGAAAGATTATAGGAATGTGACATGCACTCAAAAAAATCTGTTGCATTTAACAGAGAGTGAGAGAAAAAATAAATTATAAATGAAACATATTGTGACTTGCCAGTGTTTGGCTAAAATGAATGATTTCTCCATCAAACTTATATTAGTTTCCTGAAAAGTTATTATTTTAAAATTGTTTCTGAGCAAAGAACATGATTAAACAATGTAGTAGAATAAGAATCAAATTTTCCAAAAATGTATTCATTAAAAACACCAATACAAAGGATTTTGATTGATTAGGAAAAAACAAAACAATTACAGAGGCAGTAGTATTAACAAGATGACAAGAGTTTTTACTGTTTGTCTTCACACAGAAACATTAGTTTCAGTAAACATTCATGTACAGAGAGTTTACAACCCCGTGTAAAGTACAGAAATAAGAAAATCTGATAAAAGAGAATACAAAGGACATTTTCATGTTAACTGCATCATTTTTCCCCTAGTGAATGCAGTGATCAGCCGAGGGACAGGTGAGAAAGAGTGAAATCAGAACCCAACTTCACTGTGGACTTCAGAAGCATGCCTACCTTGAACAGGGGACTAATGGACCAGAGCTGGCACTCAATGACCTACATATGTCTAACCTTGGTCAACACGCCCTGAAAATATGAAATAAATTCAAATATTCACACACACACACACACACACACAGAAGGTGCCTGACTTATAATGGTTTTGCTTAAATATTTTTGACTTTGAAAAGTTATGCATTTAGAAGAACTAGGACTTTGAAGATGTGCCTTTTCCTGGGCTAGCAATGTACAATAGTGTACTCTCTCCCAATGTAGAACAGAAGCAGTGAGCCCTAGCTCCCAGGCAGTCACAACACAGACAAACCAAGCAACACTCGATGGTGAACTGTGGTGCATATTCTCTTCTCTTCCTTTCCAATCTTTCTTTTTCTCCATCCTTCATTTGCTTTCCATGTTTTTTCTTTTTATTTTCAAATCATCAATATATTATTTTCTTTTTTGTTTGCCTGTAGGTTTTTTTTTTATTTAAGAGAAAGAAAAAAGACACATATAAAAAAAACAAAAAGCAAAAGAAACAAACAAACGACTAAAGTAAATGCACAACAGTAACATTACAGGTTTACAAAACAGGATGATGGAAACTTGACTGTAGTTTATTCTTATTATGACCTGTGCTTTCCATTGAGTCATAGCTTTGGTTAGAGGATATATTTTCAAACCGGTGTCCTGAGCAGATTCAATGTTTTGTTTCCTGAGCCCTAAGTGGTGCTCTGTACATCATAGTCTATGATCTTGATGTCCTTGTCTACTGTCAATGTAGACTGGGCTAAATTTAGCACTGTGTAATCATGCTACCTCTTCTATGTGCTGCCGAAGTGAGCACATGCTACCTCTTCTTTTAAGGATAATATTTTCCTCATATTCAATTCTTACTTAATATTGTTAAATTTATTATATAATACATCAAAAATTTTGTTTTGATTACAATTTTTCAGATTTTCTCCTCTACCACTCTTTAAGAAAAAGGACTGTATTTTCTTTCAAATAAAGCTTATTACTTTATGTATTATTTCATATACTGAAAAAGTAGTATTTTTGACATTGTAGAATACAATTCAAATTTCCAAATGTGGTATATGGGACTCTTCAAAGTGTATCACCTGAATAATTATCTAATCACTTCATCTCTAGTACTTCATGCTTTTCTCAGTCTTCTTTCATTCTAAATGTTTGCAATATTGGACTACAGAAAAAAATTTCCATGCTATGAGTATCATTGCTGTTTTAGTGCAAATAAGCTATCGTTCTTTTATGTCTCTTTTTCATGAACTTTTAATATACAGGAACAATATACAAACTCCGTACCAAAAGAGGAATCAGAAATAATCATATGAGTACTGACCAAAGATAACTGTTAATAAAAATTTAGCTGAAAGATATACTGAAATCACATGTAAGTGAAAATAAAACAAACAAGCATTTTTTTACTGTCTTCTTGTAGTTTATCTTATAATTATTTTCACAGACAAAAACTGGTTTGATGGAAATTCTGAAAGGAATGTATTATAGGAACCTTTTTCTCAGGGTCATTGCAACTGATAATGAACAATATCTTCAGCCGTGAAATTGAAGCTATTTTTTAATGCATAGTGATACTTTAAAAATGATATCTTCCTTTATCAGACTATCACAGGCTTCATAGTATTTTGTAAACGAGTTTCTAAACTTCCTCTATTAAAATCATATGTCCTTAGCAATCAAAGTTAAAACACAAAGAAAGCTTCAAACCTGTAACAGTGAATTTTTTAGCATGTTCCTTTGACTACCAAATATAATTTTGAATATGGAGTTTTTGGCATGAAATCAAGCATATTTACCTCGAGATTGTGCCTATTGGCCAATAAGGCATCCATTATTTCTAATCTAAATGTGAAGATGAAAAAACTTTCACTCTAGTTTTTGAAATAAATTGATACTTCGCTTCCCAGGCAATAATATGATAAAGTTTATTTATAAGATTGCTTTAGGTATAAATTTCAGCATCAAGCAGTTTTATATTTGTATAGATGCTTAAAATTTTCTAAATGTATCCTCAGAGTTATGGACTGTAGGTCATGGGAAATATTTTGATAGAAATATTATTTATTGTTTGTCACTTGATACTTTAAATTTACTTTTGAGTTATGTAAGAATATTGACTTCTGATTTAAACATGGTTGTGAATGACTGTCTGAAACTGTCATATTTATCAAAAAATTTTAAAAGTACTATATAATTTAATTTACTGAATTAAACTGGCCCACCTCTAGTATCTTTGTAACTTTCCATTTATATTGTCCCATACAAGACCTGAAAAATACGTACAGATGTTTAATTACTAAGAGAAACCTTGATAGTTTTTTCACTTTTCATTGCAATACTTTGCTTTACAGTAACAGAACATCTGTGAATCTTAAGTAGCATTCAAGTTATTAAAATTCATTTCTACCCTGGAGAATTCATGTACTCTGATATCCTCACAGTGTTGTCTTCTTTTATTCTTTGCAATTATTGGTATTACTCGATTTCTGCTGTAACTTTTGTGACTGATCTTTCTTGCCCATTTCACAATGAAGTTTTTTTTCTTCCAACTTGATCAAATAAAAAAATCCAGAAGTAACAAGTTATTTTAATTGCAGAAAATATCTACCAAGTGAATTTTAGAGGAAGAAGAACAAAGATGACAAAACCGTTTTCAATGAATAACTTTATTTTGACAAATAGGTTACATCCTGGTTAAAATATTTGTGTCCTCCTCCCTTTTTCTTATCATCAAAATTTTAAGAACTGCAGTGCATTTTTCTCCATTTCAATCAAAATGTTGTTAGGCATTTGACTGTGAAATCTTGACAGAGATCCAAATGAACAACAATAAATGAAGAGCAAACATTCAGTGCTTTGCGCAGCAACATGAAAGCTTTGAATACACCAGAACTCCCTGGTGTCTGATATTAGGAGATAACAGATGTGTTGTGTATACAACCTTCTGCTGTGTAAGAATTTTGATGAAGAGCAATTGAATGAAAATGAAAACAAATCTTCCTCACTGGATTCTTAAAACAAAATGAAACAAAAAACAAAAAAAGTAGCTTGTGTTTTCTTTTTCTTTCAGTCATTACCAACACAGGTAAATTTTCATATATTAACAGCATTTACATTCATTTTATTTCTCTTAACAGGAATAAAGCAGAGCCACTTACTCAGTGCCTTCCTCTTTGTGTCAGTATCTTCATTTTGGGACATATGTGGTTGAAAATGTCTCTTGTGCTTTGCTACTTACTTTATTATCTATCAGTGTTATTTTTACTAAGAAATGCTTTGAATTATTCAAACTATATAAAATCAAAGCAATTTCCTTCATGATTTGAGCTAACGAGCAGGTGGATTTTTCTAAGTTTTTAAGGCACTAAAAATAATTTTGCCTTTCGAATAATTTAAAATCAGTAACGTTTACCAAGAGCAACAAAAATATATTCCTTACATTGATGCTATTTTGAAATCAAAATATATGAAACTTCTTATTAAATAATAGTATTAAGGAGAAAAATAACTTTTGCTGTCCTTTACTATTAAGGGAAATAGATAGATAGATAGATAGATAGATAGATATCTTCTTTCACTAAATTTCACTGAATTTTAAAGCTTTAATAACTATGAACTGAACAATCTGACTACTTTTGCATTTAATATTTTTCTAATATTTGAAAAGCATGGATAATATCTTTTCCTAATGCGTATGTGATAGGTGCTATTTAAATAGTTTCTAAATATAAGTTAATTTAGAAATAAAATTGAAGAGCTTCATCCAAGATTTATGAGCATTTTATAAACTTCTTAACATGATCAAGATCAAAGTAATTGATATACCTTGAAAATCCTTTTCAGTTGATGACTACATGCACTTCAATATATGAGCTAATTCATTTTCAACTTCCTAAAAAGATATTTTAATAAGTGAAATTAAAATTGTCAATTAAGTAACTGTTGAATGGCAAGCATGAGTACTAATAATTGCCCTTGGTTGGAAAAGTGTAAAGCATTTGAAACATGCAGTTAATCTAGTGTCTTCCTGCTTTATCAACTGACTACATGGAAATTATTGCAGTATATATTATAATTTTTATATTATTGTAGCATAAATATTTTTTATTTTTCAAAAGATTGAGTTAACTTTTGTTATATGCTTAATGCAATCCTAACTCACACTGTGTATTTAATTTTTGTTATACGCTTAATACAATCTTAACTCACACTGTGTGTTTAAAAAATTTTGCCATGAATAATGTAATGTTATATGAAATAACTATATTGTATTTCTCCTATTTCCAAATATTTTAGTCTTTAGTTTTATTTGATGCTGCTACATGTGATTAATTTTACTTATGTGATAGAGAGTATTCTTTAGTAATTAGTACTATTTTATTTCACAAATATTTCATTTAAAAGTCGTGGACCACCTCATGCCATTTAAACATTTTTGAACTGGATCATTTGGAGGTTATTCAATATTTCAAGTAACTCAAAGGTAATTACATAATAAATCATCTTATTATTTTCAAAGGTTTAAATATCAATGCAGTTTTAAAATTTGTAGTCTGCTGTGAGCAAGACTAAATCTAACTGTCCTTACAATCACATATTTTAATAGAATTAGGTGAGAGAATACATGGTTTAATAGATGACTTCAGAAGGGCACTACAAAAAAGCTTTAAAATCTGGACATTTGCAACAATTATTTATTTATGAATTGCTGACTATATTCTTTGGTTAACTTTCCATTAATTGAATACATGCTTTGTAGTAGATTTAGAGCTTAGTAATACTGCATTGTATGTCTCATTGATCTCCCTTATAAATATTAAAGTAAATGAACTCTTTCCAGTTTGTTAACATAAATAATTTATCTCTGGAGCCTGGAAACTTACTGGAAATTCCTTACATTTAAAGTAAAGCATTTCTATCCTTAAATACTCAGGCAAATGATAGTGACAGAAGAAACAGCATGCACAATAAATAACTTATTACAATAAATATCCTAATATTAATAAATGATAACTTTGATAAATAAAAAATGCAGTCATATGTTTCTGTATTTATTACAATTTAACCTTCATTTGCAATTTCAAAATCAACACTGAATGCAGTAACAATTTACTGAGTCTAAACTACTTTAATTACATATATGCATCATATATACTTATATATTACAAATAATGTATAGGCCACCTGTGATATGTAAGCAATATGTTAGGGTTGGTAACACTTGTAATCTGGAATGTGTATGTATGTGTATAATTATATATAATGTGTGCAACTGAACATGTAAAATGTTTTAAACATATGTCTTAAGTATTGCATGGGATACGTGACTGTTAAAGTGAGTTTGATCAAAACCTACCAAACTGGGTTTGAGAGCAGAAAGTTTCTAAGAAACTATGGAAAAAGGGAAACCTATAGGAGTTGGAAAAAACAAGGTACAAGCCCCCTTTTATAACTGCTAGAAATAAATGAGTTTTTTGTTTGTTTGCTGTTTTTTAGGTTGGGAATTGACCTCTGGACCTCGAATTTGCCATACAGTCTTTGTGTCATTGAGCCATATCCCTGACCTTGTTTTGCTACCTCAAAGTTTGCCCAGTAAGAAAAATATTGGATTTCTGATCTCTAGGAATATAAAATAATAAATCCATGTTTCTATAAGTCTTTATTTTTGTGCTAATTTGTCACAACAAGAAAAGAAAACTGAAAAATACAAATCAAAGACTGTTAGTATATGGAATTCAAATGTAGTTGAGTATTCTGTGTTTCTATTTCCTTAATCTGACAATGTAAAATAAATAAAAATACCGGTCAATGAAATAGAACAATATAACATTCTAAATTTAGACTGATCATTTAAGATTTCATGGAAAAACCATATTTATATGAAACATTTTATTTAAATATAGAGATATTGGTAAATTATCCATTTGTTTTTGTAGGATGTCTCTGTGTATGATTATTGGCTTAAAAGTAATATTTTATTCACTGAACTATTATCCTGCGTAGAGCAGGGAATATGTTTTAAGACAATGAATGACTAGTTGAAAGAATATTCCTTAAGCAGAATATACTAATTTTTAGGATTCATTTTATAATTAGAGTTATTTTCTATCAAAAATCTGAGAAAGTGAAAGGCATATTTGAATAAACCATGGTTTATTAACTATCTACTCTAAAGTGAACTATAAAATAAAAAGATACAAATATTACATTTCCTAGTATGGCAGTCAGCTGTTCAGACAAGTTCAGGCAATATGATAAATTTTATATATTTCCTCATCCAAAAGTGTAATCCTTTCATTCTTTTTAATTTATTTAAATAAATTAAATCATATTGCACTTAAATAGAAATTGTTTCCTGATGGGAACAATTAGAAAGGGAAGAAAGTAACAAGTTGAAAGTGTTAAAGGCAGAAAAGCAATTGATTTAAGAAGGTATGGATACAGAAACAGCAAAGATGAGAGAAAAAAAGACAGTCTTTCGTGAAGAAGCAATGGAAATGTACCTGCTACTTGCATGCAATAGTCTATAAGAGCTGGAAATCCAGTCTAGAGGCAGCTGTGGAACAAGAAAGCAACACCTGCAAAGCAGTGCTCAGCAATATTCTGGCATAAAAAGAACATCACAGTCCTTGAAGGAGGACTAGAGGACAGAGAAAACAGTATGCTAGCTGAAATGCATGTTTGTGGCAAACTGAAACATCATGATTACAACTCTCGATTACAACTCTCTTAAAAGTTTGAAGAAAACGTACACTCAGACACACACACACGCTAAAATCCAGACTTAGAGTTAAATTTCACAGTGTAATTGGCTTTCCATCACTATAACAAATGAATGAAAAAAAATCAACTGAAAGGGAGAAAAGATTTCTTTTGGCTGATAGTTTTAAACTGGCTTAAGTCCTTGATCAGTTTGCCCGGCTATTTTTAGTCTGTGGTCTCTTCAAGTGTCTCCTTCAGGGGTACATCCTCAGTAATCAGAAGAGCTTTCACTAGCCAGCCTTGAAAAATTGCCACCACTTCTGAGGACAAGCAAGCTGAAGACTGAGATGTTAACAAATGGGATAGGGGGCATTAATATCCAAATTATGCAATTGTCCTTATACATTAATAAGTACTAACTAGATATTTAAAATGTAGCCTATAGTTTATATAAAACAGTATTTTTATTGTTTTAACTAACACAAATGTAACAACCATCACCAATCCCATGATCTCATGAGAATGCTGAGCCTTGAATGTAGTATTTCCTTATGAAATCAGTCCTCTATTAAGTATCTTAATTGTAACTTTAGTGATCAAATGCCTTCATCTTCTATCCAAAGATAAAACTGTATGAGTTAAAGTTGAGAAGATTCTGTAGAATGATTGTGGGGTAGGATGGATTGACATTAATAATAACATATCAGGTAAGTTGAAAGATATTTTCTAAATATCTGTCTTTGGATGAAAACAAACTGAAACTTGAAATGAGTATTTGCAAATTGCCTAATTGGATCAGCTTAATGTCTCTTTTTCAGGAAATAAACTGACTTTTTTTAGAAGATTCAGGCACTTAGATTATCCCCATAACACCATGCTCATTAAGGTAAAATTTACTCAAGAAATTAAGGAAATGTCAACATAAAGAGATGAATAATGGAAAGCTCCTTTGAAAATTTCCAAGAGTTAGACCTTTGCTTAAAATAGTTTTTTCCCACTGTAAATATAACCTGTTTTGTTTTGCTATGTTTTTGTCAATTTGAATGTGACCTGCTCCAAAAAGCAAATATCTACCCATGGGAATTTCTGGAATTCTGGCATATATTGTAGAGAAAGTGACTTAAATTAAGATTTATCTAATGTAAAACCTGTATATATTGTGGATAAGCTTGCTTTAATTGCCTGATTATCTGGTGTTTATTTATTTTTAAATTCTCATTAGGTTATCTTCAAGAAAATGATCTAAAAATTCACAATCTTCATTTTTAGATAATTTTGTTTGTGTCTATAGTGAAAAATATTCATTTTCCAAGGCAAACTTACTGGATCATAAATTCACCATCATTGTTAGACATAAAATATCTGTGATAGACAAGGAAAGAAAACAACAAAATACTTTTACAAAGGAGGAGGTAGTGAATCTATGTATTAGAATTAACACTACATCAAAACTTGTTTTTAAGCTTACTTTCCAAATCATCTTAGAAACCAACTTAATTGTAGTCTCAATTTAACTACTCAGTGTTACTTATGTCCTTTATACCTTCAAGTGTTGGTTTATATTCTCTCTCCCTCTCTTCCTCTCTCTCTCTTTCTCTCTCTCTTTCTCTCAGTGTTAAAGCCTAACACTGGGTAAAGCTGCAACTTTCATATTCAAAAAAAGAACAGTGTAGTTTTGATTCAAAAAGCAACAAAAATGTTGAAATCTTTGATGTTTCTCAAAAGATATTTTCAATAAACCATTGTAATCAGAAATCATTCTAACTTGTTAAATCAGAAAACTATCACAATATTAGAAGTCATTTTTTTCATATTTACCTAATTATGATTTACAAAGTACCTAAACCCCCTTGTAAATATTATTCATATTAAGAAGAAATGAAGTGTTTATAACTTCATAATAAAAGCCAGTCTTTGTAAATGCAATATTCAACCTGGACACATGTCTATTTATGCATAGCTGGTGAATATTTGTGTAAAATTAAACAGTTTGTAGAATTTACAAAGTTTTGCAAAGATAAAGAAAGTTAAGAAAATAGAATGAGCCTGTTATTCGAATGATGCTATCTCCGTAAGTCTTCACATACATATCCTCTTTAACAAGATCAAAACCTTGAGGACACATGAAAGTTTTGGTTTTTACTCCTTCAGGCACAGACTGTGCATAAAAGCATGAAAATAATTGATAATTGTTCACATTTTTCTCATTAAAGATATTTAACAAATAGTACATTGGAAAAAATGAAACTTTATGTAAAATAAGCAGTGTAATTATTAACAATACTAAACAATGGATGAATACTTATGCTTCTTATCCATATAGCTTGATTAGTAGTCTTTGAGAACCACCATTATTTAAATTGTTTGTGGAGGCTGAGGCTATTTTAAAATAAACACTTTGCTGTTGTATCTATATCAACTCTGAGAGTAGAAGTTGCATAATTTGCCACAGATAAAAAAAAAAAAACTCTTAGAATGTTGCATTCAGTACAACTTTTTTAAGTTCTTTGTATATTGCAATCACTGGTTTAGATCAGATTGAAAGTAGGAGAAACACTTCCCAAAAGAATCCAAAAGAAGAGTCAACAGGTTCCCTACGGAAGAGAGATATGAAACATGCTGAAAAACTAAATACACTATACCAGGACAGACTTAATGAAAAAAATTCTTTAACAAAACCATGAATAAAATGTGTGAAGTACAGACTGTATAAAAAAAAAAAAAGTGAAACGTATTCATTTTGGGGAATGATAATATCCTGGATAATCTGCAGAAATTTGTTATAAGACAATAGAATTATTTCGAATTTCACATTAATACATTTATTGCAGCTGTTCTGCATAATAACTTAGGAATTCCATGTACTAATGTCTTACACAAATGAAGCACAGTAGGTGATCCTTTGAAAATATCTCCCTCTGATGTGGTTCTTCTTTTATCTGTTTAAATTGTTACTAATTTTAGTTTTTAACTTAAAGATTATAATTCCCTATCAGTACAAATATTTTATTTATTTCCATGGTTTTGTCACATACTTTATCTTCTTAATGTATAGAAATTTTCCATTTCACCAAAAATCCATTTAATATTGCCATTTTTTTCAATGTGGCAACATACACTTAGTTCTGTGAATATAGTTTTCCATACCTATTGATTTACCAAAAAATCAAGTCCTTGCACAGGTAAGCACTATTTTTTGATATCTTTTAATCAGGGAATTAACTATGTTCAACCCAATCTATAAATTAAACATATATCAGGGATTTTTTTAAGTATTTCAAAAACTCATGTATTTCCTTAAATTCAATATGTAAGCAATATTTTGACCTCAATAACTCTCCTCCCTTTTACTCTTTCAAACTCTTTTGCTACCAATTCTGTGTATTTGCGTTTATTTAAATCAACAGAAAAATTATAATCAACAGAAAAATTATATGTAATATATGCAATATGTTTTGAAGTATGTGTACATTGTATGATGAATAGATTCAGCTAATAAAACATGTATTATCTTCTATAGTTATCATTAGAGTGGTGAGAATACTTAGCATCTACATCCATGAATTTTCCAAAAATACAAAATATTATTAATTGTGGTAACCATATTCTCAAAAGGTTTCTTGAATTTATGAGATTTCTTGAATTTATTTGTTATACCTAAATGAAATTTATTTATTTTTATTTTTTATTTTTGGTACTGGGAATTGAACTCAGGACCTTGCACTTGCCAGTTAGACATTTGTGCTGCTGAGCTATATCCCTGGCCTGAAATATAATTTTTTTAGATATACTGTACTTTTGAATTGCATTAATTTTTAACTAGTGCATAAGAATATAAATGTACATATTAATAAATTAATAAACATTTTTCATACATTTTAATTTGAAAACCAGAAGATTGAGTTAATTTTTTTAAAAACAGAATCGAAAATCATTGTACTATGAAAATTGCATATATATCAGTAAAATAAACTGTAAAACTCTATTTAAAAAAAATTGGAGGGTACTGAGAATTAAACTCAGGACCTCACACTTATCAGGCAGGTGCTGTACCACTGAGTTATATCCCTGGCTAAAACACTGTTTTTTAAATATATACTCTACTTACTTTTCTTGAAAATTGGTGTGCCTAATGGAGTCTTCAAATGCTTTTGATTTCACATTTCTAGTGATTATAGAACTGCTTTAAAATACAATATCTCCAAATTTTTCCTTATTTTCTAACATTGTGATGTTTTAAGGCATCCCAGCAATACTATTTGAGTTTCAGACATTTACAATTGTGTGTTTTCTAGCTATAATTTATTAAATGGTATCTTCTTGAAATCATGAAATATAACTTCAGTGCTACGGTATTTTCAAATTTAACACTTGCTATGGTTTGTGTTTAAATGCACCCCCATAGTCTCATGCAGTCATGGTGGGGTGAGCCTTTCGAAGGTGGTTAAATCTAGCATTTGTGATTGGTTCTTTGTGTACCACTAGGATTGGCGGTATAAGTTCTGCACCTGCCCAGGCATGAGTAGCTGGTATACAATATAATGGAGAGAAGGAGGAGTGCTTTTCCCTATTTTGCCCTTTCATTCTTGTTGCTTGCAGCCACCATGAAAGGCTGTTCTTTAGCCACACCACCCTGCCTTGCAACCAGCTCAGTATGGACTTCCACAAACTGTAAGCTAAATAAACCTTTCCTTCCTTTATTTTGGGCATCAGGTATTTTTTCTCAGTAATGAGAAAAAAGTAACCGAGATATCACTGCTCCTGACTCATACTACTTACAGTATGTTGTGATATAGTGCTTAATGCCATTCCAGTTGACAACAGATTACATATAGGAAAGTGTAAAGCTTATAGCCAAATTGGGTAGTGAGTTTTACTATCTAGAGTAGCATGAACACACACAAGGACTTTCAGAAGAAGAAATTACCTAAAGAAATATATATGAGTCTTTCCCTATTGTTAAGTGACACATGACTGTAAACAAAATTGTGATGGTAAATGGTCATTACCAGTATGACTGGTATGACTGGGTTAAGAGATGCCTGGTAGATTAGTAAATATATTTCCGGATGTGATTATGGGAGTGTCCAGAGGTTATTGATACATAGGCTGGCAAAATGAGAGGAAAGACCTGCCTTCACTGGGGTGGCACCATTTAATAGGCTGTAGCCAAGACGGAATAAAGGAGAAGGATAAAGCGAACCTGAATTTAAAAATTTCAGTCTTCATTAACAGATGTGTTTTTTCCTACTGTTGTTGCCTATGGACACCAGACAGATTTTTCAGTCTTTCAAAATGGACTCATACTAGCAACACTTCAGGAGCTCTAGGCCTTCAGTCTCAGATTCATGCTGCATTCTTGATCCTTCATGTTGTGTGGTTTCCAGCTTCTTGAACTGTGCAGCCACTGGATCACCTGGCTCTGGGTTTCCACCATGCACATGATAATTGTAGATTATCATGCCTCTGATCCCATAAGCCTATCTAATAAGCTGTCTTGTTTATTAGGTAGATAGGAAGAGAGAGAGAGACAGACAGACAGACAGACAGACAGAAAGAAAGAAAGAAAGAAAGAAAGAAAGAAAGAGTGGGAGAGGAGGACATACATTGAAATTTATCCTGAATATACCAGGTTAGAGTTAGGAAATATAAGATCAAGATAAGCTGGGATTTCTAAATGCATATCTCACACACGATATTCATGACAACGTGTAATCAATATCCAATAGAGATGAACGCTTAACATCATAGTTCAGTTGGTTCAGAGTTGGCTCTCATAGTTTTGTTTGGTTGATTTATTTGTATCTACATAAAACATTACACTAAATAAGGGGGAAATATCAAAGCTTCTCTTTTAATCTATAGATGAAATCAGTCAAATGCTGAAGAATATTGGAACCCTTGAATGGACTTATGATATAAAACTTGTTTTCCCTGCTGCTAACTGCATCCCACTGTAGTTGCAAAAGACAGTCCTTCACAAATTTAGAGAAATGAATTTATGAGTGGACCCTTTACATATTTGAATGGTTCTATGATGGCTATTGTTTGTAAGTCAGAAGTGATTGTGGGAATCACTATCAATGAACTGAGCCCTCCAAATTTTCATGAGGATAATGACATCTGAGTTAAGTGGAAATTTTTAATTGCTAAGGACAAAGTATGCATGCTTTCTCTCAGAAGTTAATGGAACCAATCAAGTCATCAGAATAGTTTCACATGCACAGATTTTCTATGTTGATTAGTTGATCAGTGCATCTTTAAATGAAATATATAGCTAGCTCACCGAACTTTGAAGAGTAACTCAAGTAAACATATGATGTACAAAACTGTTAAATTCACCAAAATATAGACTCACAACTCACACACAAATTCTCACACTTTAGTCAGTTGAATGATCAAGGTCATGTTTGAAGAGGATGACAACTCTTCAGCCAACTATTGTTCCATGTAACTAAAAGGATACCTTCCTACAAATTTTATTGCACTTTCCTGCAAGTCAATTGTGGTTGTTTGCCACAGTGACAGTGAACTGGAAAATAGATGTCAGAGGGATAAAGTCTGACTTTGAGAGGACATTAATCCTGGAGAGCTGAAATGCTACTTTTTTGTCCATCATTCAGACTAGAGGTTTATGGAGGTCAAATGAGCAAAGGAGTTTTGGCTACTGCCCAGTGGATTCTTATTCACATCTTATGAATAAAATATCCATACACACAACAGGCACAATTTGTACACTGATTACCTGAGTTCTTATTAGAAGAAAGCTAAAATGAAAGACACTAACAGTCACTCTATGGTGGAGTAATGCAAAATGAATAGTGAAAGAGTGCCATTTCAGAAAACTTGAAAAATGCAAGGAGGGTGTTTTATACTATATTCTCATTCCATTTATCTGTGTCCTAGAAAATTCAGGCATAATTTAAAGAATAATGATGGGTTGTTACTATAGTCAACACATGTTGACTCCCATTACAGCTGTTTTTAGAGATGAATGTTCATAACTGTAATAGTTTCACCCACCCTGAAGTCAAAACCTTGTATGCATCCACTAATCTCAATAAATTATTTACTGCCCCTGTCTGTGTACTATTTGTTAATTTTACATGAAGGGAGAGATGGTTGGAGATACAGATCTCTACTGGAGGCATAGATCTCTACTGATTTGTAGATAATGATTTATGATTTGCCTAAATGGTCATGGATTTTGAAAAAAAGAAGACGCAATTTTTACATGAAAATTGGAGTCGGATATAAACTTTATTTTAGCTCATCATTTGTAGAGGTTTCAGTTCATAGTCAGCTAGCTTCAAAGCAAGGCAGCATGGAAGAGGAGAAACAGTTAATGATGCTACATGGAGAAGGCAGAAAACAGCAAACCTCCCTTTCCCTTTTATCTCATCAAGAATATAAGCCTTTTGAGTCATGCCACATACAACCAGGGTGAGTCTTCTGTTTTCTGTAAACCCATTCAGCTACACACAGAACTATACTAATTCCAATTACTGGACTAAATTTGTACCACACAGCCTTAATCCCAGTGCCATACATCCTAGATCCAGTCAGTTCGGAAAAGCACCACTTATGAGTGCATGAGGCTTTGGAGGAACATTCAGATAGAAGCCATGGAGTATTTGAAAAGTATGGTGAATATTTAAGTTTAAAAGAAATTTTTGCACTTAAAGATGAATTGCCAGTAACCTCTTTCAACATACATACTTTCCTTCACTTTGATTTCACTATGCCACACTCTTGTCACTTTCTGAAGCAGTTCTGGAAGTCCTCTTTCACAAGTGTATTTATGAGTTTTGATTAAAAAAATATCGCGAAGGTTGATAATGTGTGTCATTGAACAATAAAAGAGGGCAGGCAAAAACATTAAAGTGTGTTCTCACACACCCTGATCTGGCAGAGTGACTTCTGGCTGTACTCTAAGATCAAAATAACCATGAAAAGTAAATGTCCCAAATTGATTCAGGACATCAATATGGCCATGACCAGGAACTAAAGATACTCCCAATAAAGGACTTACAAAAAATTTCTAGTAAGTGGCAAGAAGGATGAGGTAAGTATGTAGAAAGCAATGGAGAGAGTTTGATGAGGATTAAAGCAATGTGTCTTTTACTGGAATTATTTTTTTTAATTTAAACACACTTTTAATCAAACCTCATATGTTCTTATTCTACAATAGAGGTACTTCAATTTATAGGTTTTCACTCCATCTTTTCAAATTGAATTTAATTTGTCCTAATTATATGTATTTTCCTCTATTGGAACAAACTAAAATATTTAAAAGAACATCTGCTGTGAAAAAGACTGCATTTCAGTGTTACTTCCTTACCTTCTTGGAAATTATACAAAATGAACTTTTTGGAAGTAATTCAGAAATTACATTTTAGAGAATCTTGGAAATAAATATAATCTAAAATTTAAAAAACATTTGAACTGCCAAGAACAGCTAAAGCTTATTAGAAGACACCAGCAAAGAAGAAGGCACAAGAAACACAGTGTAGATTTTAAAATTTCTGACAAAAATATCAAGAGAGGAAGTGCTAATTCTGAAGTGAAATGCAATAATGATAAATTAAGTGTTCTAGTTAATAGAAGCAAAGGATGTAAAATTAAACAAATACTTACATAGATGGAACATTTCTTCAGTAGGAAACTTTTCTCTGGAGTAAGGAACATTCTCCTGATTTTGTTCTGATTAAATTGCCATGTAGGATAAAGGCTACATTTATAGTTTAAAGATATAGCATGGTCATATGAGGATGTATCCATTGAGAATTCCATAATTAAATGTGTTGATGATGGGGGGTCTGGTTAGAGGTGGGTGTCTTGGTCACTTTTCTCTTGCTGCTGGGACAAAATATGCAGCAACCAAAATTAAGGAATAAAAGGTTTAGTTAGCTCACAATTTGTAGAAGATTCAGCCCATAATCAGCTGGCTTCAAAGCAGGATGCTATGGCAGAAAGGTAACAGTTCAAGGCAGCAGAAGACAGAAAAAGCAGCAAGAGCAAAAGAGCGAGGGGAGTGCAAGGATCTTCTCCCTTATATTATTAGTAGGTTACTAACCCCACCCAGGGTGGGTGTATCACTCACGCCACCCAGGCACCCTCCTCTTGCACAGGCTGAGGATGCTTACAAAGTAAGGACCCTGGCTCCCTGCTGAGTTGTTTAGTTAAACTTCTAAACTAAGTTGACACAATGTATCAACCATCACAGTGGATCACTGGGGGAGTGTGACTTGGAAGTCTCTTTCTCCCTCCCTAGCTCCTCTTTATACTCTCTGCTTCTGAGCTGCCTTAGGTTCAGCATATTTTCCTCCACCATGACCCTATGCCATTTCGCTCCTACATGGGAGCCAGCCACCCATGAACTGAAATCATGAGCTAAAATAAACCTCTCCTCAAATCGTTGGTGTTTGGTACTTTGTTACAGGTACAAAAATGCAATTAAGATACATTCCTATGCCTAACTGAAATCATATTTTACTATTACATTATTACACTTCAGACATGTGACATAAAGCAATGGATGATGAAAACAATATTCAGTAAGTGAAAATCATTGAAAACAAAGAATAAATACAGCAAAGAGCATGCAGTAGAGATATATAACAAAATGTCACACATATATGCATAGCTTTTATTACATATTGCTAAGTAACACAAACTGTAATATGATCTAAAGAAAAGCATTATTTGTATAAATTAAAAGTATATTTTGAAAAATATCATACAATTTCAGAGTAGGATACCTAAACTACTGTATTACACACATTCAAGTGAGTGCTTCCGTTGCATAGTGTTTGAGAAGGATAATATCGAAAACAATGGTATTAGGCATAGGGCTGAAGAACTGGGCCAAACTACAGAACTGGACCAAATGGAGAGATTCCTTGTTTAGTTTATTTTTATGAGGTATTGTTAATCTAATATTTGCATTTGAATTATACAATTACAACAATATATATTAAAAGGGATATTTTGCTTATTTTGTTATGTACAGACATCTTTAAAAAAATCACTTAGGATTGAGTAACAAGAATGTTTTTCAAGATTACAATTTTGGGATTATTTATCTTTACATTTTAAATGGCAGAAGTCAAACTGTGAGTGTGTGCATGTGTGTGTGTATGTGTGTTTGCACAAAAGAGAATACTGAAGACTTTAAACAGTTTCCAAACTGTAGTTTTGGAAGGATGGTATATATTCTAAATTCTCTACAACTCTGAAAATTTTTCATCCCAGATTATTCTGTAATATATCATATATAAATATGATAATCAAATATACATCTGTGCTGCTACAGTGTGTTACTCTTTGCCATTTCTATTTTCATGATTGTAATAAAAAATTAATTATCTTTTTCTGAAGAAAATTTATTTGCAATTCATTATTAAATACTATACAAAATTTCAAAATTATTGCATTGAGTTATTGTATATATGTTCAATTTAATATAGTTTTATTGGGCATCTATTCTTGTCACATTTCCACTGTGACTTGAAAGTTATCCCCTCTGTATTTGTATCAGTGGAAGATTTATATCTTGAATTTTGCAGTTGTTGTACCACATAGTATAATTGATTTCAGAATAAACACAGATAATATGAGAAGCTTACATACTAATTTAAATATTTTGAAGAATATAGTATGGGTAACATAATAACAGATGTAATTTTAACAAAACACAATCTTCCCTATTCATTTCCTCTGATACAAGAGAACAAAATATATCCTGAAATATAGTGATTAATCGAAATTATAAAAGTTTTCAGTTGGAATTGATCTTTATGTCTACTTTATTCAATCTCTTTTCCAATGCATGAGTTTCCTTATTTGATGTCTAACCAAGATGAAATGTAAATAAATCATCAGAGAAAACCTTAAGTCTGCTAAAGAGTTATGCTTTATCTGAAATCTACAGAGAAGGCATGTAACAAAACACTGAGGAGGCAATAACATTATACAAACCAGACAGTGGACAGAATGCCTGATAGTGAAGTCTGAGGTACAAGGCAGCAAGAAAATCAGGTAAAATTTAAACTGAGATAAGTGCAGTGTAATCAGAGACTCCTTCGGTGACAGTTTCAGCAGTGGTTGACTTAGAAAGGGCATAACAAAAGTAAGGATCAAAGAACAGAAAAAAGACTATAGTAATGATATTGAGCAGTGTATTTACATTCTTGATAATTATCTGATAAGGCTATAGGATAAGCTTATCAATAGTGTACAAAATGTAATTAAATAAAAATTTCAAAGGAAATTAAAAATATAAATGATATATTGAATTTGGATTGACAATATACCTTAATCTAGGAAGAGAAAAATATTCTTTCAGTGGTAACAATAAAATGATCTGTAAATTTGAAAATAGGTGAGGTCACCTTATTCCTTGAATGGATTAAATAATGAAGATAGCAAGCTGCAATTTTATTGTAAGCTGCTTGTTTAAATATGTCTTTCATCATACTCTCAAATATTACTTTCTTATAGCATTTGTTGTGAGCCTTGGGAAAAAATAGAATGAATATATTTTCAGAGCATTTAAAATAATTTTTATAGTTGTGTGTACAGGGACACAGCATCAGTCATTGGGAGGAAAATACTTATTATTGTATGCACAACATAGTACAAATTCATTATACTCTGAAGATGACAAATAACAGGGAAATTTTAATTAATATCTGTTTATCACATTTAATAGCCACTTTCTTCTTAGCATCTGTGCTAATAAGAAATGTATCTTTTATATGTCTTTACTTTTTTTTTTCAAAACAAGTAGGAGAAAATTGTAGAAAGAAACCTAGCTTTTTGTAAATGTGGAAGTCAAAGATCATTTGAAATCTTTGCTAGGCATCCCATTGGGGAAGTGCTTTATACTTTGAAAACCATTTCACTGTAAATTAATTCATATAAAGCAACTCATTATGCTTGCCATGTTACGTTTTACAAAAACATGTTCTTGTTAAATATTTACAAAGTTTTCAGCAAATTTTACTGCATGGGACAGTTTCAAAATCTTTGAATATTTTTGAAGTTTTAGTTAAGGCCTTTGATTCAAGCAATTAGCTGACTTGAATGTAAGGTTGTATATATTCATATTAGAGATACTGAGCATTGCATTTTGTTCATAAATACAAAATATATGTGTGATCAAGTCAGTTTCATTGTGAATAGAACTGAAATTTTAAGGACATTTCATCATTTATAAAACTGAATTTGAGAACTTTTCATCATTTATGAAAACATTAACATTTAACCTTTGTGTAGATACCTGCAAATCAAAATACCCAACAAGTCCATCTCCAAATGTTGTGCTTCCGAAATTCAGAAAAATCAGATTGTAATGCACTTTGGCAGCAATGTTATGAAACATTGTTGGCAAATAAAAAAGAAATAACAGGTTTATTGATATAGGTCAGTAGCTTGTGGGTGCTAGACAAATGCTCAGTTGTGGAGCAATTTCCTACCATGCATAAGGCCCTGAGTCCAATTCCCATTGCTACATAAAACACAGTAACAATTAAAATAAAATTATATTGAAACTAAACTAACCAACTGCAATTTAGGAGGAAGACTCAGAAGCTAATATAATCACCATGTTCTATATGAAGTAAATTTAAAAGTATTTAATTATATATATTACATATAGAATTTTGAAAAATTCAATAATCATGCTGAGACATGAAATTAGAGCATGGAAAATCTGTAGGGCAATTGGATAGGACTTGTCAGTTTGGAGACCTGTCCATCACGACCAGTATGCATATGCAAAGCAGCTTCAGAACCCTGCAAACTGAATGGCCTGATCTGAGGTTAAAAGGAAGTTATAAAGATGATGATCATTGGCCTTATGAGATACTGTCTTCTTGCTCTCGTAGTATGGCACATATTGTGTGAATGTTGTATTTTTTCTTCCTGCATCTTCTTCATTGGAGCACTTCTTTTCAACTTTTTCTGATTCTGTTGTTAACTTCAAAAAAAATATTAAGTTTTCACATTCTTTGGTTGTCCCTTTCAGTTCTTTGAATAGGACAAGAGCTTGGACAGGACCACTGGGAACTCCACCATCCAGTAGCAGTGCTACTTGATAAAATGTATTTCAGCCAGTAAGATTTCATTACAGATTTTCACTAGCTTTTTTGGCCACCCATTGTATTGCGAATCCCTGGTATTAATCCCTTTATTCTCAGTGTTCCTTTCATAGAGTGGCATATAACAATGGAACATAATACCATTTTTTCTTTTCAAATTTTTGTTCCTTGATTTTTTCTACATAAAATACATTAGTTTCATTCAAAAATTCAACAAATCACAACCTTCAGTATAAACGAGTTTTGTTTATCCTAGAAGGGAAGGTACACTCTTGCACAGAGAGACTAATCAATGGAAAGATCTTCGTTTTCTCCAAAAGAGCACCAAAATTACAATTTCACCACTGAGTTTCAAAGAATCAACAACCTTCAAAAGAAATTTGAAATATAGTAGATTCTTCGGAGCTTTGCTACAATTGAAGAACCCCAGGATTTCTGTAGGAATCTAAAGATGTGGTACAAACTTTAAAAACCTGAAATTGTACAATGAAATAAATTTCTCTTGTAAAATTTCCTCTTAAAAATAGTATAGCAGTGATTTGAAATGAGTTTTGTATTTTTTCCGACACAATAGAGAAGAGTGGCATTCTGTTCACTCTAGTTGCGTGACTACAACTTGCCAAAGTTTGCATTTGAAAGAACTTAAAGCCTCAGGTGCTAAAATTTTGTTTCCCAGCCCATGGCATTAGTAGAAAGAGGTGGAACTTCTGAGGCCTGAGTCCTACTTGGAGGAAATTAGGTCTTTGGGGATGTGTCACTGGAACAGATATGGGGACCCAGGTCTCTTCTTTGCCCTTTGTTTCCCTATAGTCAGGAAATGAGATTTCCTCTACCACACATTTCCACCGTCACACTCTGCCTCGACACAGGGCCAGAGACAACAAAGTCACACAAGCCTGGGTTGAAATCTCTGACATCATAAACTTTTCTACTTTAAAATTGTGTATCTCAGATATTTTTTCACAGCAATGCAAAGCTGACTAATAGATGACACATATTTTACAAATGACAAGAACATAAAATGGCAGAAATTTTTGTTTCTAACCTATGGATCCTAGGTTATTGATCTCTGAATAAAAATGAACCCCTAGTAGAAAAGAAACACTACATATGGCTACTTACAACATGTCATATACTTTGGATTTAATTTAAAAAAGATTAATTCTCAATATTTTCGATGATTATTTTACAGTGGATCATAAATAAACTAAAAAATTCTGATACTCATATGCAACATGTACATTGATAAGACTGAAATGATTATTTTAGGTTACAAAGTCTTACTTGTTTTAGTATTTAATTCATAGAATTAACGAACTTTAACTGATAATTCTGCAAAGCAGTTTAATGAATTATAACTAGTAGCTTTGTGGAATACATTGACCTGTGAGAGCTGACAGTTGGGAGGAGTTAGGAACCAGATAATGAGATAGGGAAACTATAATTAACCAAGGACTGGTCATTAGGTAGAACTACAATTGTGATACTTTAGCTTCTTCATATTTCAGGGATGCCTTTAGCTCTATATTCTTGCCTTAGCTTCAGTGACCAGATTTCCACTACAATCTTTTGCTTAGTAAGATTTACTAACATTCGATTTATTTTTAACGATTATTCTTATTGGTCATATTCCCAAAATTGTTATGCAGATTTAATGCAATCCTGATCAAATTACCAATAGCATACCTAGCAAAATTAGAGAAAACAATGCTAAAGTTCATTTGGAACCAGAAGATACCTAGAATAGCAAAAGCAATTCTGAGCAACAAATACAAGCCAGGGGGCATCACAATCCCTGATTTGAAATTATACTACAAAGATACTGTGATAAAATCAATATTGCACTGGGAAAAAAAAATAGACCCAAGGTTCTATGGAACAGATTAGAAGATTCAGAAACAACTCCAAACACACTCAGCTACTTTTGAAAAAGGAGCTGAACACCTTCATTGGAAGAAAGATAGCCTTTTTAATAAATGGTGCTGGAAAAACTGGCTTTCCACACACCAAAGACAGCAACTAGACCCATATCCTTCACCATGTGCTAAGCTAAAATCAAAAGGAATCAAAGATCTTAATACTGAAACAGAAACACTAAATCTGGTGTAAAAGAGAGTATGTAGAACACTTGAAGAAATTGGTGTAGGCAAAGACTTTATAAACAAAATCCTGATTGAATAGGAAATATCAGAAAGAATCAACAACTCGGATCTCATTGTATTAAAAGGGCTTTTGCACAACGAAAGAAATCATGAACAGAATGAAGAGATAAGCCACAAAGTGGAAAAAGCTTGCCGGCTGTTCTTCAGACAAAGGACTAATATCTAGAATATAGAAATAAAAAATCAGGCCTCTAAATATACAGACTTGTTCCAAACTTTTCTAACGGTCTTATTATATCATTGAACTCAGTTACTTCCATCATGGTTGTTATCCTCAAAATTATCTCTATTCATAATCTCCTTGTGTTTTAGAAATATTAAACAGCTGTTGGTTCATTTTCATAGTAGTTTTTCATACCCTGTCCAGCACTAAATTGCATTAAATTCTATTGACTACAACGTGAAGAGTTGGAAAATATGAATCATATGAATCAGCCTGCATAGTTCACCAATGACTTCAAATGTGGTATATAGTAATGCTCACTACATTTACAATCTCAATACCTACTAACTAACTGAATGACTCAAGGCCATTGAAAGCTTCTTAATGGCTCTCCAGTTCTGTAAAATATATATATGCATATATATATATTTGGTGGTGGTGGTGGGACCAATCAAACTCAGACCCTCACACTTGGCAGATAGGTGCTGTGCCACTGAGCTGTATCCCCAACCTATATTTGTTCTTCATGAGGATTATTGACTCCCAAAAGATATGATGTCCTTGTAGTTTGTGTACTTTAGAAAGCAAAAACTGTCTTAGGCATAGGATATTTGAAATTACTTACTACACATATTTACATGACTTTGATTTTTTAATCTTATGAAGTAAAAGCAGAGTAACCAAGATAATGATGTGGAAAGTAAGTGATAGTACAATGACCTGTGACAAACAGCACAAAGTTAAAGGATAGACTATTGACTTTTCCTGAAGTTGCTAACTGTCGAGATGAAATCTATGGTTAGAATATTTCTTTCACTTTGGAAAAATTATCTATACCTCCAAGTGTGCTTTGTTGGAAAAAATAGATTATTTTTCATGTGTTTATATACTAAATTAGTACAGGCTCAAAGTAGATTTGTGATGCACTAAGTCTTGGATGACACTAAAGTTTATTCTGAAGATGAAAGATAAATATAAGTAAGAATTTCTGTTCTCATTGTCATTACACTTGAAGTATTACTCACACTACTATATTGCATAATACTGCTTTTACTTATGACTGAAATAATAATATTTAGAAATAAATTTTATATCATGTATTAATTAAATCAATAATATAAACAAAATCACAATTCAGTAATTTTTATCTGAAATGATATTTTTATGTTTCTTTTGAAATTTAAGTTTATAAATTGGAAACAATGAAAATGGCATAGACAAGGAATTTATTCTAGTTTTAATTAGGTACTGGACTTATGAAATATTATCCAGATAAGAATTTGTAGCTTAATAATACTGAAAATTACATACGCATTTCCACTCATCTGATATTAGATTAGACAAAAATAAACATGATAATTTAGGTGTGATCTTTAAAAACCACTAACAGATATAAAATTTTCAATGTTCACATTACTATTCTTTTTAAGAATGGTGATTGCTTTCTTACAAAAAATAATTGTGGGGATCCTCCTGCATCAGTCTTCCAAGTATTGGGATTACAGAAGTGCACCACCACACTGAGCTTTGAAACTTAATTTTAAACAGAGGTCCACTATATGATTCATAAACAGCTCAAAAATAGTTATTACCAATTAAGATTCATAAATGTTTCATGTATATATATTTTTTTTATTTGCCAGAAAATAAATCTATTTTCTCTAATTAGAACATTTGAACTCTAATAAAATTTTGCTTATAGTAACTTGTGGTTAATGTGAATTTCCAAAGAATTCTCTTGTATTATTTGAGTAAAAGTCTGATGGGAAAAACTATTTAATAATTTTATGTATAGTAATAAATCCACTGCTAAATAAATTGATTTTTAAAATAAATGTAACATATGTACTAATATTTTATGCATTTAAATAGTATTAATATATTTTATTAAAACATAGTGGAAATAAATATAAATTATGCAAGTGCATATAATATTTGTCAATCATTATTTCACTTTTTTTTCACTCTATTTACTTTCAGGAATGTTCTGGTGTGTCAGAGTCATGCTGTGTATTCAATATGATGCATGAAATTGGGGTTAAGACATGACTGAACAATAAAAAGAATGTGTAAATTTTTTAAAAATACTTATCATAAAAGACACATGGCCATTAATCCCTCTCAAAACACTCCCTTCTCATTTTCAGCAAACTTTCCCCATCAGTCCTGCCTCTTTCTCAAGCAGTTCTCGAAGTTCTCTTCCCTGCTCGTCTTTGTCTTAGATTTGCTGCTTCCATGTCCTGAATTCATTGAAAACATTTACCTGTCATAGTCTTGTTGTCTTTGGGAAGAGTTCTAAGATCATAGTACCAGAATAGTGAATCAAGTGGATGAGGCTTAATTGATGAGATGTTTTTATGAAACTGCTTTTTCATTGGATGGCAGGGGCATTCACTCTAGTTTTGATCACATCTCATAGGCATAGTGATCAAAGAGGACTTTAAGAACTGCTTCAGAAATTGGCAAGAATTGTGGGATAACTGAATGCAAATGGACTGTGGGGATTTTGAGCGAAAGTTAAAGCAATGTGTCTTTTACTATAATAAAAGTATTAATTTAAATATTCAACCCTTCTATACATTGGAGATCAAACTATATCTTTCTGCGACCTTCAAAACGAGTATACTAGAAGATACATAAATAGTAAATGAGTAATTTCTAAATTGCGCTAAGTACCTAGACATATTTTTTTAAATTGTCAAATTGCCGAGAAGATGAAGCAATCGACATCCCAAAGAAATCTGAGACATGCAACTAAATTTCAGCCTTATTCTTAGTTGACAGAGAAGTATTTACCATGAGGACAACTTAGGTGTGAAGGCATGGGAGCAATACCTGAACAGAAAACGTCAAAAAGTGTTCAGGTGAAAAATAGCTTTAATGATATTTCAGTACAAAGTTTAAATGTATCAGAATCTAAAAGTCAAAATAATTTAAAAATTTAAATTCTTCTTTTATTTTCTTGCCCAGTGAAGCCTTTTATTTTCAAACATTTTAAGCTGAAAGGATAAAATAAGCAATAATTTTTACCTACCCAAGGTTCACGTGGCTATTGCTCTTTACAAATTTATCAAAGAATTTTTAAATAAAAGAAACATCTCAGATTCAGGAGTAAATAAAATGTTTTTTTTTTTTCTTGAAAGATTTTTCTTCTGTAGATCTCATTGAATCTGGCAGTAAAACACATTGCTACAGCTGCACTCTCTTTAGTGAATTACTTTTTAATTACCAAAAATTCTCTTCATTTGGCTAGGATGACCAGAATAGCAACTAGGAATTAAGGACAAATAATACTCATTCCAATACTACATATTTTCTTAGTTTTACAAATCCCCATTTTGTAGTATTTAGCTTTAACTGAAATCGTCATTATCATCATTTTTAATTTCAGTGCTACTAAATATTTTTAGGCACATGTTCAGCAAAGAGATAAATGAATAGGTGAGGCAAAACCTGGTAGATAAATCAGCAGGTCTGAGATATTTTCCTGATGCAGCTTTCAAAATGAAGTGCCAACTGGCACAACCTATTTTAGAAAAGTGTAAAGTTTATTTTAGAAAAGAGCATTTTTGAGTCTGAGTTATTTCTGTCATGGAAGGCTGAGTTACCTTTCAGAATCGTAACATTTTTACCACCTTTTGCCTCCTCCCAGAAGACTGGGAAATAAGTTCCCTAGGTAATCCACTAGGCTGGAAACAGATTTTTTTTTTAACAACAAAGTTCAACATCCTGAATAGAAAAGAGCTTCAAAACACCGTTTTCCATTTCAGAATTAGGAAAAAGAAAGCCAGTGCCACAGAGAGGTTTTAACATGCTCAGATACTTCGAACATAGAAGAGACTCACACGGTGTCTGCTGGTTGGTTCCCAAATCACACTGTGGAAAGTGCTTTGCAGTTCTATTTTGTTACAAAAGGAAGGTAGTTATATGCAGCGTCTGCTGGTGCTACTCCCTCCATCTTTTTGCATCTTCTGACTGCATTTTAAATAAACATCTTTCCAAAAGAAAATATCCCTTGCTGTTTTCATTTATATTATATGTTTCATAAATGGAGAATTGATGCAACATACATTTTTTTTCAATTTAATAGTTCAAAAAAGCAAAATAGTATTTAATGTTTTACAATAAGATAAAAGTATTTAATATTCAACAGTAATATAATGAATGGTAACCTATATTAGGCTATTCTTGACAATGGAATTCCAAATTGTGTGTATGAGGAAAGGTCTTAGGAACTTTGAACCCTACGTGTTAGCTGGGGAAGTAGCAGGACACTATGAAAAGAGAAAAAAGTGTCTTCAGGGATGTATGTTATTAGAACAGATAATTAGGTTAAGATTAGGAAGAGAATATTTCATAAGAACCACAAAGATTTTGTGTTGTCAGAAACACCGAAATGATGCCCATTTGATGCAGCTTAGGTAAATAAACAGTGTTGGACTAAGGCAGAATTTTCAGTGGCAGCTAACATTTGACCTTGTAGGGGAGGGCTAAGGACTTGTTTATTTTGTTGTTGTTGCAGGTCTTCGTTTATTTTTTTCATTGTTGTTATTTGTTTGCTTATTTTATCTTTTGCATTTTCCAGCAATACAATTAATTAATTCTATGATACAGAAAAGGTTAATGTAACTTTTATCTTTAAAAAAATCAGTGTGTCTGTCTCAATGACAGTATCATTTGAAATGAGACATATTTAGATTAGGACAAATTCAAATTGAGGACTTGGTCCCATTTTGGATGCATCAATTTTAAGGAAATTCCTCAAAACTTAAAAATAGAACTTTCATCTCACCCAACTATATCTCTTCTGTGTATCTTCTCCAAAATTTAAAGACATACTATTTCAGTCATACTTGTATACCTATGTTTATAGCAGCATAAGTCATGATAGCTAAATCTTGGAAGCAACCTGTGTATCTATCAACAAATGAATGAATAAAGAAATATATAAGAGCACACTCCTCAGTCATAAACAAGGATCAGTTTGAGTCATTTGTAGAAGCATAGATACACCTGAGTCTATAAACCTAAGTGAAATAAATCATATTTGTTAAATATCTAATGGTTTCTGTAATATGAGAAACTCAAATTATGAATAGTTGATAGGAAACAGGAAGATCGTGGAATTTGGAAGGGGACCTGGGAATGAAAGAAAGAAGAGGGAAAGTAAAAAAGGATCAAGATGTGACATGTATACGTATCAATTCCTCATGACAAATGAATTCATTCTGTATCAAAAACATACATTAATATTTTAATAAAGAAATTGAAAAGGTAAACTAATACAAGAAATTCTGACTTCGAAGTTGAGGTCATAATATCTGGACATTTGAACTTTGACCTCATTAATATATGGGTGAAATTTATGCTCTAAGAGTGGATGGATACACAAATATCAAAATATCACATTGTACTCAGAAAGAAAATTATGATTTGTAATTTCAAATAATATTAATAAAGATGAAAAGACTGAGTGAGCTCATTTAAATTAGAGAAAATAAATAGCTAAAGAGATTCAGGACAAAGCATAGAGCCTCCCTCAATGTAAAACACAGCAAATATTTGAAAATAATTGTCAAAGACATAAATATGAATTCCCAGAAGCAAAATCAAGGAGTGTTTAAAGAAGGAGAGAAGAATACAGAGCTAAATGCCTCTAATAGCATTACAGGGGTGAAATGGCTGTTGTTTTGGGTGAACAACTTGACAAACTAGTTTTATGATAGTTCTGGGGTTCAGATTTTCCAGAATAAATACACACAGAAAATTCTGTAGATAGTGCTTTAAAGATGTGTTTGTTTTTAATAAGAACACAAACTACCAAAATGTTTACCTAAAAAGAAATATAGGAATTAACGTTTTTAATTAATGATATCCAATAACACTTTAAATTCAAGTATAACTTGATTTTTCGTAAAAAGAGCAACTTCAGAAGATACCAGTCACTCTAGGAATAATTACCACATTGCCATTCCTTTCCAGAGTAGCCGCACTATATATTCAGTTTGATGATATTTATTGTGCATGATCTCCTTCAAAGTAGAAAACTATGAAGAATAATCAATATGTCAGTTCAAGGAACATCTCTATTCTGTGCTTTCTTGTCCCTCTTTCATAGGTATATTATTTTTTCCTTAACTTTATCTCATAAAAAGCCAATTCTTAAACTCATGAGTTTATGTCATGGGCTCCTTAGCCCGCAATACTGTAATAAAGGTGTCCAGGCTAGTTCGTGCTAAAAAAAATATTCGATATGTCAGAAGTGTGATATATAATCTCTACAAATGCAGTTCTGTTTATATTATTGCAGTTTATTGAATTTTTAGATTTAATGTTGCAACTTTTGTTATTCATGAGGGACACAAAGATTCCAAATATGGATTTTTTCATTTCCTTAATTTCATAGGTCTTGATCTCATTAAACACTCTGCACCCAAACTCCAACTAATCAGTCTGTTTCCAGAGAGCATAAAGTGTAAATATATTCTCAAAAGTAATAATAATTATTTCATAATGTGAATGCTATAGTTTTGTCTGTGTTACTTTTTTACCCTACTAAAGATTGAACCCAGTACTAAAGATTGAACCCGGGTCCTTATGCAATAAGCTACATCTCCAGCACTTTCGTCTTTCTTATTTTATTTTGAGGCATGGGGTCACAAAGTTGCTAAATTAACTGGACTGGGCTTAATCACTAATTACCTCAGCCTCCCAGATTGCAGGAATTACAGGTTTAAGCCTCTACTCTTGCCTTATATATTACTTTGAAAAAAATAGAATTGATGCCATTTTTGATAAATATCACTATCTGCAGTTAAGTAATTTTTTTATTTTCTTCTCAACAGATGCAATATTATGTGCACTGTGTTTTTCAAATGAGAATATTCCCAGTATTAAGTCCAAAATGATTGTTTTCTTATTCTCCATCAATTTATCTAAATCAAGATATATATTAATTTGTTTCATTTAAAGTAGTTTTTTCTTACACAGTTTCAGTTTTATTTGAAAATTTTTTTACTGATTTTGTTGCCTCAGTGTTGAGAAGTGGAGTATTTACCTGCTTCATAATATCATCAAACTTTTCTTTATTTAGGAATTCCTTCAAATACATTCTGCTCTATTGAAGTTCACTCATTATTTTCCACTATCAAACATATATGTAATATTGCAACCGTGTATTTTCTCCCTATAATTCCCAATTGCCATGTGTTCATATATATGCATGTTGTATTATTCATATTTTTCAAACTTTGCCATTTTATGTCATGTTTTCCCAGCTGCCTCTCATAATACTGAATCTATGACATCATTACTCCTCTATCCCTTTTTAAAGCAGGAACAACAAAAACACTTCCGTCTTGCAACTCTTAATTTTCATACAGTAATTCAGGCAGGATATGCCTTGGATTTCCTATTTCCTATATCACATATGATACTTTCTTTAATTTTATTTTTCATTTATCTGTCTACACTAACTCTAATATATATTTTAATAATAGATGCATTGCAACTTTCAAATGCTTTCAAATCCAAATATGCACTATATATATATATATATATATATATATATATATATATCTCCGTGCATCCTATTATTACTACATTATTTACATTTTGTTAGGAAAAAGAATTTGGGATAGAAAGCATGTCACAGTTTTTGAAAACCAATTTCCATTGTCATTTAGGGTTCAGTATTATTCCTGTGAAATATAGTATCATTAAATCATTGTGACTTTGTAGATTCTGTAAAAACAAGTTCCATGTATTTATCATTCTGGTAGTTCAGAATGATTTTCATATGTTTAGGCCATTTTATTTAGACTAGCAACTGTTGTATGTTCCAAATTAAAATTCTATTTGAATCTTGGATTTTTAAAATTACTTTAGGAAATATTTCCATTTTATTGCCTTCTTTTTACTTTCTAGAACATACTGTTATAAAGACACTGCACATGTAGTAAATTCTGTCTTATTCTTTTTGCCAATGCTAAGCCTTCAGGTAGTAATTTTAATCTTTTGTTCGTTTTTAAATATTTCCTTTACATAATTTAACCATTTATGGATGTTTAAAATTATTTTCTCTTGATCAGAGAAATCTAGCAACTTTGTTCTCTATAATTTACTTATTTCAAAGGAACTCTTACTAGATATTTAGGAATGAATAAGAAAAGAGTCAAAGCTGTAGAACTTAAAACAAATTCGCAATGTTAATTCAGCTACATTTAAATATGCATTTTAAATATTTTAACGATTACAATTTCTTCTGGGATTTTCCATCCTTGTCCTTCTTTAGCTCCTGTTCTTTCTCTTTCATTAGCCCAGGCGGTGAATGTTTCCAGGGCTCTGTAGGGAGCAGCTTGCTTGCTCTCATACCGGTAAGAGAGTGTGTAGAGCACCGTGCGTCCCTCATTGCCTTCCACTGTGAGAGGTGTGAGGATGGTGTATGGATCATCTACTACACAGGGTTGCGGGGGCGGGGGCAGGTCTGCCGATGAGATGTGTGACCGATGATTTATGAGTTTCTTATTCTGGCATTGTCAGTCCAACCCTAGATAACAAGGTCTGCCTTAATCCTTTTTTTTTTTTTTTTTTTTGTACCAGGTATCCAACTCACAACCTCGTGCCTGCTGAGCTAAATCCCCGTCAATGGTACTATGTGTCTTTTTATAGGATGACTGTTTTCTATTTTGTCTTTGCATTTCTACCGTAAACAATTACCACAAATTTAATGACTTAGACAAAAATTGACTATCACATGATTCTAGAGTTCAAAACTAAAGTTTAAAATCAAAAGTGTTGAAACACTATGCTCCTGCTGTAATTTCTAGAGGAGAACCAGTTCTTTCATTCTTTAAATTTAAAATCTACCCCTTTTTCTTGATTTATGACCTGCAGGAGCACAGAGACTTACACTATCTTCTCTTTCTGTTGTTGTATTTCTTCGTTCACTTCGTTTCACCTACTTTCTTTGATAAGGACTCTTGTGACTACACAGGCCCAGTCCAGATAATGCAAAGTAATCTCCCATTCTCAAGATGCTAAACATAATCTCATGTCCAAACTTCCTTATGCCATGCTGTGTGGAATTTATTCACAATTTCCAGGGAATGGTATATCCTTTAAGTCAGAGGGGAGAATAATTCTTCTACTATGATCTTCAAGATACTGAGTCAGTTTGATGCCACCAAAATGACTACTTCATCAGGTTTACCAGACAATGCTATCAGTGACATTCTATGTGGCTCCATGAGACACTAAGATAATTTAAATTTCAAATGCTGTTTTCTGTATCTTATGGTTTATTTCTAGATGACCCCCAAACTTTATGCACTCATAAGTGGGGCTTTTGGAAGGTGGCCAGATCATGTGTATATGGTAGTAGATTATGAGTGTATGATAACTGGGTTAATCCACTAATTGGTTTGCATAGTTCTGGGTGTGGATAATAGAAAAGCCTACACTGAGTGTGGGTGGCACCAATCAATAAGATGGTAGCCTGGATGGAATAAAAATAACAATAAAAAAGGCTCCTTGCAGGTTCCTTTCTGCCACCTGTGCCACACACTGATTCTCCTTGTATATGTCCCTCTGCTATGCCCCTCTGCCTTGGAGCCAGCATACTATGGTCTAAAGCCTCCACAAACTGTGAGCTGAAATAAACCTTTCATATTTTAACTTGTGGGTATTGGCTATTCTGCCCAGCAATGAGAAAGTAACTAAGACACTGAACTATCACAATTTATTACCACATTTACTTTGTTTTGTATACTGAATGATTGCATTTACTAGTTATTAAGGAAACCTACTTCAAATATTTAAACTGGAACAGTTTATCTGCTTTTCTCTTTATTCTATGGAGAAGGCTATTGTTTCCTACTCTTGGGGATTAAGCAGAAAAAGTGCATACTTTTATTGATTTCTTTTCAGTGCCTCTGTATCTTTTTTCTTCCCAAATGATGTGCTCTTCCTCTACTAAAGGGATCTATTTTGTTTTGATAACTTACTTGACATGGCCTTTTCTTTACATAATGACTTCTTGTTACAGTGAGTTCATAAGC
>RJWM01022196.1:7411-33918 GCA_004363535.1 Dasyprocta punctata | reverse complement strand
GGAATGTTTCTGAAGACATTCTACTCACCCTGTTCACTCTACACACTTCTCTGCTTGGATCTCTAATGCAATGACGGGTAAGGCCAACACAGAAGGCTTTGCTTTAGAAAATATGATCCTGCAGTGACATGCCTTAAGCTGAGCTTCTAGTCTTTCAAAATTTAGGTTATTTTTCTTTTAAAATGGCAAGTTTTTTTTTGAATGAATGAATAACAAAGTTGTAGAAATTGAAAGGTACTTTGAGTTTCCAATGCACCTTCTCCAAGACTGTTTTCCATTCTCATCAAGTCTGGAACCATGAACCTATACTGACTTATTTGGATCAAGTCAGTTGACAATGGGACATTTCTTTCCTCTTCTATTAATTTTGCAGCTAAATAAATGCATCTCAGTCTGACACACCCAAGGTGCTTGGGCTGTACCTTCATGTTAAACAGGATTCTGTCCAGTAAATTCACAGCCAGAGAAAATGTCTCTGTATCAAAGCCAAAGAACTGAGTTAGACTAAGAAGATCTTTTACTTCAAAGTCCCTCACTTTTGCAGGCATTCTGAGGCCATTATCCTGTGCAGATTCAATTAGTCTCAAGTCACGGAACTTTGACTGACATCTCGCCTCCTGTTTCCAACAGGGTGTTCAGCTGGTGTCACAGTTTCCGGGAGTCAGTTGTTGTCTGTACTTCTGTCAGCTTGGTAGGCTGCGGCTCCTCGGGGTGACCACCCTCCTAGGGCCTGCTCTCGCCTCACCCCAGGGTATCTCATGTGACAGGGCCAAGGGGCGAGGACCCTTGAGGGCAGGAGGGAGATGGAGGTGTTATGGTTTCAAAACCAGCATAGGAAACCAAGCCACCAATTTAAAAGAGCCTTTATTTAGCTGAGCCCAGTGGCTGAACTGCCTGTTCCATATAGGAAGATAGCAGAACTGCGCAGACCCCTTACAGCAGGCAGAATTTAAAGCAAAAACCACATCCTGATTAGTACAGTCACCAGTTACTCTTGGCTAAATCTAGAACAAGGAGTTCAATCTGTAACTGACTGTGAACAATATAAAGAACTTGGTTTAGCAAATACATTGTTTTTAACATACCTATGTTCTTTCAGGGGCAAACTGACCTCATTGTACTTTTTCTTAGTCACTTTCCACACCCTGGGGTGATCTGAGGATTAGCTTTGTGGAATTTTCCTATGTGAACCATCACAGAGGGAGAACTGTGCTGGTGGAGGTCTTCTCAGCGCCACCTCCTCCAGTTCAGACTGAAGCTTTAAATTTTGAATTGGACTTTCCCTTGCTTTTTTTCTCCTCTCTTTCTCATCTAAACTTTCTTTTCCTTTTTAATCTTGCTGATTCTTCCATTTTCCCTTTCTCTGCTCCCTACATTTATTATTATTATTGTTACTTTTTTTTTTTTTAAGCAGTAATGGAGATACAATGCAGGGCCTTTGCATTGAGCTACGTCCCTGCCTCTTTTTCATTTTGAGACAGCGTCTTGCTAAATCGTCCAGACCAGACCTGAACTTGGAACGCTCCTGGGTTAGTTTCCCAGAGTACCAGGATTACAGGCATGTGCCACTATGCCCGACCTTTATTATCACTTTTAACCTTTATTATTATTATTATTATTGTAGTGGGGACCGAACTCTGAGCTTGCGCTTGCCAGGCGGGTACTCATGCCACTGAGCTGAATCACATGCCAACCTTTATAAGTTTTTAACCTTTCAGTTTATATTAGTATAAACTGCTGCTATCTTTTCTCTTGGTCATGCTGGTATCATTGTTGTCTTTAATTGGTTTTACTGTTTTCATATCTGGTTTGTCTTTGTATTGTCCTCATTTCTGCATTTTGTTTTCTCTTCTCTGAGTGGTACTGGGGGTGAATCCCTCAAAAGAAGGCTGCTCACTAAGAATACCCTCACATAAAAGTGGAAGGGATAGGGTTGGGGATATAGCTTAGTGGCACAGCACTTGCTTGGCAAGTGTCAGGTCCGGAGTTTGATTCCTAGTACCAAAAAAGAAAGAAAGGAAAAAAAAAGTGGAAGGGATAGCCACTCAAACAGATGCACAGAGTATAGAACAAGGAAAAAGAATATTAAAAATTGCAACAGAGAAAGGCTTAGTTACTTATACAGGCAAACCCTCAGAATAGCTACAAACTATTTCGTAAACTTACTTTTAATGCGAAATGTTCATTTGAAAACAATCGTGTTAATAATTTGTAGATAATGCCTCAGTTCTATATTTTTTACCTTAAATAATTTTCGGGAATATCCAATATGATGATGATTGTGTGCTGTTTTGTTGGTTGGTGTGAAATTGTTATGTTTGATTTCTTATTTTCCTTTTGTTTCAAATAAAAAAAAAAGAAGAAAAAGTCCAAAATGGATCAAAGACCTAGGTACTACATAAGAACTGAAACCTTGAAGTTGCCAGAAGATAACATAGAGGAAACATTTGAAGCCATAAGCATGGTCAAAGACTTTCTGAATAGAACCCCAGGAGCACAAATAACAGTAAGAATCAACAAATGAAGTACATTAAAAGTTTTCTGCTCAGCAAAAGAAATTATCAACCTGTAGAATAGGAGGAAATCTTTTCCAGCTATTCTGCTGAGAGTTTATTGCTATCTGGAATATATAAAGATCTCAAAAAATTTACACACACACACACACACACTGAATGACTCAATCAAAAACTAGGCAAATGAGTTTACAGATACTTCTCAAAAGAAGCACAAATATACTACAAAATGTTCAACATCATTAGGGAAATGCAAATCAAAACTACATTGACTCTCCCCAGTTGGAATGGCTATCATCAAGAATACAAAAACAAAACAAAAAAAACTACAAAAGAAAACCTAAAAGACTGCTAGTAAGAATGTGGAGAAAAAGGAGTACTTTTACACTGATGGTGAGAATGTAAATTAGTGCAGCCACTATGGAAGTCAGTATTGAGGTTCCTCACAAAACTCATAATAGAACTACCATATGACTCAGATATGCTACCTTTGGTAGGTACCCAAAGGAATAAAAGTCAGCATGCTGTATACCTGTATTTTTTGCCGTAAAATGCATAATAGCTAAGGTATATAACCTCCTTAGGTGGTCATTAACAGATAAATGAATAAATAAAATGTGGTATACATACTAATGGAGAATTATACAGCTGTAAAGAAAAATGGAATTGTCATTTGCAGGAAAATGGATGAAACTAGTGAACACCATGGTAAGCAAAGTAAGCTAGACTCAGACAAGTAGCTCACGGTTTTCCTAATATTTGGAATCTAAAATGTAAGTCCTGAAAGTAGTAAGGAGATTATTACTAGGCAAGAGGAAGGGAATAAGGGGAAGATACTAAGAGAGGGTAATGGGATGGATATGATCAAAGTATTATAAAATGTATAGACACTAATAAAACATGTTTTAAAAACAAAATACATATACACTTTTAAAACAAAAAATATATAATGGAGAGAGAAAGGGAAAGAGGAGAGAAAAAGAGAAAAAAGAAAGAGATGAATAAATTAGCTTTCTGGGAGAAAATAAAGCTCCAATTTCCAGTGTTTGATGATTTCTGTAGCATAAATACTCCCATCATAGCCAATTCTAAACTATCAATCTCATGTCAATTGATGCAGAGTTGGAAAGACATGGGCACAATCGACTTCCACCAGCCTATGTAAACCAGCCTTAGCGCCACTGACTGTTAACCGCGGAAAAGAAATATTACTTATTTTTTCTTACTCATCCAGAAAACTGTATCCTTTTTTCCTTGGAAATAGTATGTAGGAAATACAATTTTAGGAATTATTTTTAATCTTTTAAAATTTTGTTTTAATACTTTATAAAACTAAAGATTTCTTTGATAAATCTTTATGACAATGTCACATGCTTTGATATGATTCAGGCATAGATATGGCAATCAATTGACCATAACAAGAAATGTAGGTAAATATGCAAATATTTGTTAGTAAGACAATGGTATTAAAAAAATTCATGTTATTCAATTTGGCAATATTTCTATTCCAGTAGATGAAGTAGATTTCTAGTGTTCCCTACGATTGTCCACCAGATGGCAGGCATTTCACAGCAACTTTACAAGGAAGTGGTTTTCCCTTCATTTCTGCAGTGCTGAACAATAATCTTTGAAGATGCTGAAAGAAATTTTAAAGCACACTTGATTAAACTTCAACACATGCAGAAGTATATTCAAAACTTGAATTACACTCTTATTTTTTTTTTCTCTCCAGCCCACATCTCTTTTTCGGTTTCCAGAGAGCTCTCTATTCCTTGCTCTTTCCTAATATTTTTATTCATGGAGACATCTGAATTTTTTATTTTTTTGTACCAGGAATTGAACTCAGGACCTCACGCTTGCCAGGCAGGCACTGTGCCGCTGAGCTTTATCCCCAGCCAGAGACATCTGAATTTAAACGTGGCTACAACTGCTCTTTCCCTTCCCTTCAATCCTTCTTTTTCAGCGTTTCCTTCAGCTGTTCACCTCAGAAAACAGGAAATCACCCTGAATAATTTCATTTTTAATAATTACCCTTAATTATTACATCTTATATTTAATCCACTTTAAATCCCAATTGATTCTTATCTGTATTCTTTTCCTGGGGTGACTGTAATAACTTCTTCATTTTACTCCTTTCTATCCTGCACACAGTAGATATAGAATTGTTTTGAAATTGTATGCTAGAACATATTACTTTCCCGTCTAAAAGCTTCAGTGGCTTTTCCTTTTACTTAGGATAAAATCTTGCATCTTCAAAGCAGCCTTGCATGATTCGACCTCATAATCTGGGCAACCTCATCTTCTCCACGCTTACCCTTGCTACTGCATTTTGGTTCATGGATGTGTTTCAAATCTCCAGATATACTCAGCATGTACCATAATGCTTGGCTCAGATCAAACCCCTTCCTGTATTGCTTTTCTCAAAATCAATTTGTAAAATCCAGTCACATATGAAATATTGAATTTATAAAACGTTGGGCATCTTAAAGAAAAACTTTCTTTTACTACTGACTTTTAAAAAAAGTAATTGACTTTTTATTTTTTATAACAAGTTTCAGAATGAGCTAGTCAATGTGAGCAGATAAAAGGCAAAGCAGGGCCAGGGATTTAGCACAGTGGCATAAGCACCTGCCTGGCAAGTGTGAGGTCATGAGTTTGATCCCTGACACAAAAAAAAAAAAAAAAAAAAAAAAAAAAGGCAAAGCAATGCAGCACATTATCCTACTGTGTACAGCTGCCTGGCTCTAAAGCCTTTCCAGAAAAGAAGGTGTGACTTTAGTGTCTTCAAGGTCTCACTTGCATCCTAACTACTACAAGAAAAATATCTGCACAGTTCTTTTAGGGATGTTAAAGGCACATCTTACATTGGAAAATACAAAAGTCTCTTGGGAGAAATTTTGATACAAACTTTAAGGTAGTGGTTAAATCTGAAGGCAAGTGCTTCTGACTAGAACATATTGGGTTCTTACCAAGAAATGAGGCATTTTGCAGAATCATTGGTGTTTTCTGACCAGGGAAGAACAAGAGAATAATTAGATAGTAGAATGAGAACCTGAGTGACAGGACTCACGGGGGACACAGGAGCCAGTGCCCTCACTACATAAACTAGAACTGTCCCTCAGCCAGATTCACTCTATGACTTTAAAAATCTTGTTGGAGCCTGTTTGGGAGTCAAACAAAGCTCAGTTTCAAATCCCGTTATCTCTCAAATATTAGAATGTGCAATTCCTCCATGTCATTTAAATTTTTGCTTGAAAATGACTTTTTTTTTTTTGTCTTTTTGAGACAGGGTCTCACTATGCAGTTCAGGCTGGCCTTGAGCTCACTTTGTAGCCCAGGCTGGTTTTGAACTTGCAATAATTCTCCTGCCTCAGCCTCCTGAGTGTATAAGACATTTTTAGAGAGACTCTCTTGATGACTAGCTCTGCTTAAACACTCTTTTCACTCTCTCCATTTATACTGCTTTTATTTTTCTTTCATTGCTTATCACCACTTGACATCATTTTTTATATTTATTTGCTTATTGATCATTTCTTCTGCTGGAATATAATCTCTGGAGTGGCTGATAAGTTTTCTTTTCTGTAAATCACTATGTGCCAAATGCCAGGCAATAACAAGAATTTAATAGATTTTTGTTGATTGAATTAATACTTCTTGGCATTTCTCCAACTCTCTGTATTATGGCAGAAATTCCATACTCCCCCAGATATGGAAAGAACAGGCAATGAAAACTTTTTATTGAATACTTTTTATTTTTTAAAATCCTTTTGAGACAGGATTTTGCTATACAGTTCAAGCTGGCCTTGAACTCACTTTGAGCCCATTCTGGCCTTGAATGTCCAGCAATTCTCCTGCCTCTGCCTCCCAAGTGCTGGGATTACAGGGTCACACCATCACGCCCAGCTTGAATACTTTCTAAGTGGATTTTATTTCATATTTTTGAAATTAATAAAATAGATTGATAAGATAGGTAGAAGAGAAAATATGTCATTCCAGTAAAAATTAAACATACATAGTGAAACTTTGGTAAGTTAAAAAATAAAAAGTACCCTCCCATAGTTCTACTCATAAAACAAGAAGAAGGCAATGCCTCTCAGTTAGCTTGAAAATACAATTTTAATTTTTTAGTGGGTAGTTCACATAGGTCAGAATTACACATTAGCATGTGAACTTGTTTCTTCCAAATGAATCAGCTGAAATTAAAACATGAATTTTTATGCTTCAATAACATTACCACAAATGAGTACCAATGATAAGTTTGACCTTTATTAATGCAGGCTTACCATTATATGTCCAACTAAATAGGGTGACTTTATATATAAATCTAATCACCTGGGATAGGACAATTTTTTTTTTTTAGAATCTGCTCAGGACTGGGAAAGGCATTCAGAGAGTATCTGCTATACCTAGTCTTCCAGCTTCCTGAGAACTGTTCTCTTTCTCCATATTCTGGCAGTTTGGGGCATAGCTCCCCAGTCCATATGAAAAATTCTTTCTGATCTGTGACATTCCTCTCCGGCTTAGGAATAGAATTCTGTTAGGGACCAGGCTGAAGAGTCATACACTAGGGAGAGAGTTGCTGATGGTGAATGATTTCTGACCATAGCCTGGAAAACAGACAAGCATTGTGTGGGAGTTGAAGAAAGAAGACCTTTAGGGGAAAAAGAGACCCAGGATGGAGCCGCTGGACTTTCCCCCATGCTCCACTGAGGCCCTGGAGCCAGTTGATTGCTGACTTTCTGCTGCATTTCTGCCTTTGGCCTCTGTGAGACAACCTCATTCTTTTTATTGAACCCAGGGAGCCTGCACCTCAAACCACCATCCCCAGCCCTTTTTGTATTTTGTATCTCTTATTTTGGGATAGAGTCACACTAAGTTACTCAACTACCTGGACTGGGTTTGAACTTGTGATCTTCCTGCCTCAACCTCCCGGAAGACTGGGGTTACAGGTATGCAACACCCTGCCCAGCAGAAAACTTCATCCTTTACAGATCATTTTTTCCTCCTTGATTCAGTTCAAGAGGGTCTCTACGACTTGCCGTCAAAAGTTCTAACAAAAATGCCTCTTTTCAGTAAGTCGCGGTCTCCCGAATCTGCCTCTTTCTGTCCAACGGCTCCTGAGAAATTTCAGACAGACTGAGAAATCACTCCTCCCCTTCCAGGGAGCCAGGCACTGTCCAGCAGCATAAAGTTATTCGGATCAAGGGGTGACTATAGCACATTTACAACAGTACCAGTCTTCATTCTCTTCAGTTTGGAGATGCTTGTAAATATGTACACTCTGTTTTGTTTTCAGTCTTTACAAGGTCTCCTTGAAAGATATTTGCACAAGGAATCTTAAAAATATCCAGACTTAAAAATAGATTTCTACTGTGTCCTCTGAATAGTTTCTTACAACCTCCAATATGCTGTTATTCTAATTGACTTCTTTTTTTTTTTTTTGGTACTGGGTATCAAACTCACAACCTCATGCCTGCCAGGCAGGTGCTTAAGCCACTGAGCTAAATCCCCAGCCCTATTTTTTGAGACAGGGTCTCACTATGCAGTTCAGGCCAGTTTTGAACTCACTTTGTAGCCCAGGCTGGTCTCGAACTCACAACAATCCTCCTGCCTCAGCTTCCTGAGTGCTGGGATTATAGGCTCGCACCACCATGCCCAGCTTGTAATTCTAATTGCCTATCTTAATAATTTGTTTCCCTAATTGCATCAAAACTGATACCCCTACTTTTAAAAAGGCAGTGAAAGTTTTTCAAGGTTTTCTTGTTAAGTCAGAATAAGAGTTTTAGAATGGCCTCTCTCTTCTTCTTCTTCTTTTTTTTTTTTTCGGCACTGGGGATCAAACTCACAACCTTGCGCCTGCCAGACAGGTGTGTAAGCCACTGAGCCAAACCCCCAGCCCTAGTTTTTTGAGGCAGGGTTGCACTAGGCCTTTCTCTTCTTTATCACAATGAGTATCATATCCACGACTCTCTTGGTTTTCTTATTCAAACAGAAGCATGAGAGTTTTCTCAATAACTAGAATCAGTCAGAACTGCAACTACTCTCCATTCCAAATTCCTCTTATTGCTACCACTCAATTTAATTTTATTAATTGGAAAAAGTATTTGAAATACACGGGCCCTTGTATTTCCTATTATTTCCCAAACAACATTTAAAAGATGAAGATTTTCATTTCTATAATGTAGTTTTGCTGCTTATCAAGAGACTCAGGAGCTGAGCATGTGATACTTGAAGAAAAAATAATTTGGTTTTTGTGGGCTGTTAGGGAAGAAGAAAACCCTCTGAAAAATCTTGGGAAGAAAGCAAACTCATTTCTGAGTGCCAAGCAAAATAATATTTATCTTACCTAGCATGTTCAAATGGTATTTTCTGGATTTAGAGATTTGTCTGGCTTTAGCGTTTTCTATTGGTTATGTAGTCCAAGACTGGGTCACACAGAGTGAGAAAGGTGGGTATCAAGTGACTGGAAAATTGGAGACTTGCATCTTGATAAATCTGGTCCAGATTTAAATTAAGCCTACCTTGGGGTCCTTGGATGCTCATTTTCTATCGCTATTGTCCAAAAAATAGGCCTTGCCTTCTCTTTTCTTCATATTACCCTCGGTCCATACTGGGTTATCTTCCCGTCATATAATAGTGAGTCAGGCTATTGAGGCATAAAGCTATTGTAATCTGTGTGGTGAAAGCTTGATGCACACATTACTGTGAACGTACAAAGAAATGCGATTCACAGGCTCTAATTTCTTTGTTTTCTTTCAGTCCGTGTAAAATGCTCTTTTCCCAATTTGTACAAAGTAGTTTTTCCTTTGTTTTTCTAGATTAACTTTTAGATTCATTTTGTGAAAGCCTATAACATATATTTATGTCCTTTAGTTTCTCATCCACTGAAGCTCCTCTTAACTGGTCCTTTTTCCTGGCCATGTAGGCTCGGGCCAACTCCCTTAATTTCTTTCTTTTTAAAAAAGATTTTCCTAATTGTTAGTTCCTCAAGGCTACAAAGCTTATAGATCAGGAAACCAGAGTCAAAACCAGGAATCTGAGTTCAAGATCTGGAAATTTAGTCTGTCTACTGAAGGTGAGCATGGGCTGGGAATAACACATTAGATCTAGGACAGGAAGAACATCCCACGCAGCTGGTCCAGGTGCCAGGTCAAGACTTCTCAAGAGAACAGGTAGGGTCCTATGATCAGGATGACCTGAAAAAAAGAGCAGGGTAGAAACAAATTTTGTTTCATTGCTTAGAGCTAGTATTAATTATTGTGCATGAATCTTAGCATCATTTCCAAATCTTCTTAATATTTTTCTCCTGGTGAGCTCTGGGTTCTCATGAAACAGAATTCCTAGATAACCTGTTTTCCCAAAGTTCCCAAACGAGGACTTGAAGATTGGCATGGCCTTCACTGCCAACCTGGCACACGTGCCCAACCAAATATGTGAATCTGTGCATGTCCTCACGCACCCCCGAGCACCAGAAACCCATTCTCTAGATGATGTATGCTGGAATTATCTCTTTAAAAAATACCAGTTTGTAATCCCTTGACTTCAACATTTTTTCCTTCCCAGATCTTCCTAGTCTGTGCTCATTTCTTTTAAGAATCACCATGTACCTGTTTTGTTACAGTTGCTGCGTAACAAATCACTCCCCACTTACTGACATGAAACAACAAAAGATTTATTATATTCTGTGGGTTCTATGGGCCAGACTCAGGGCCTCTATGCTAGTGAACTCAGACAGTGATTAAACCTGTACCGGCAGATTGGGACAGGGACAGCGAGGACTGAAGCAACTAGAGGCTAGATGTCTCTGTCTCCGTCTCTGTCTCCTCACTGCTTCGGAGTTCTCCATGTGGGCATTTTACAGAATTAGTCCCAGAGCTCTCACTTTGTGATGGTCTCCCAAAGCTCTCACTTTGTGAGTATTTGGCAGTTCAGTGTTACAAAACAGAGTTCTCTAGCCAAAAGGAGGGCAGTTGCATTGCCTTTCATGACCTAGCTTCAGAAGCCATGTAAATATCATTTTTATTGCATTCTGCTGTTTACATGCAAGTCACAAGCCTGCCTGGATCTGAGCTTCTGATGGGACAAAGTTCTAGGGGCATCAGACAATATTTTTGTTTTGTTTTGTTTTTTACTTTCAGCTATTATAGGTACATCCCTATAATCCCAGCTCTTGGGAGGCTGAGACAGGAGGATTGCTGCGAGTTGGAGGTCAGCCTGGGCTACAAAATGAGTCCACCACCAGCCTGAACTTCATAGTGAAACCCTATTTCAAAAAACAAAACAAAACAAAACACACAATAGTCTAAGACTACCCGTCTGGATCCCGTTTAAATCCTATGGAGAATATTCACTTTTGTACTATCCTTCTGTGTGCAGTGGTTCTAATCCAATACAGTTTTCTTTTTTGTTTGTTTTTTCTTCTTCCTGTACAGTTTTCATAGCCTGCGCCAGCTGTTTATACTATTTGTTTCAGGTGTGAGCCATCTAGTGGCCGTTCTTGGAGACGCGTCATATTCCACCTGTAGTCAATTACCAAACCCTTCGGCGTGTGTGCCTTAGAGGGTCAGATTCATGTACGTGCATTTTGGGGTTGACCTTGGAGTTTGTATAATTTTATAGGATTATTTACTTGATCTCTACTATTTCCACAATCTCCTTAATGCTTTTGAGCTCTAAGTATGTTCCTCCCTAGTTTACTGGCTAGAAATTCAAGGCTTTAGATTCCTTGGTGCATTATATAGCACTTCACTCCTATACCTGCAATTGAGGCAAACAATGAGATAACAGGGATAATAATGATTCCTCTCCACTGTGTGTGTGTGTGTGTATGTGTGTGTGTGTGTTTTAGAGACAGGATCTCATTATGCTGTTCAGGGTAGCCTTGAAGTCACTTTGTTTGTTTTGTTTTGTTTTGTTTTGTTTTGTTGTTGTTGTTTTGTTATTTTTTTTTCTTGAACTCACTTTGTAGCCCAGGCCGGTCTCAAACTTGCAACAGACCTCTTGTCTGAGCCTCCCAAGGGCTGTAATTACAGGTATGAGCCACCACACCTGGCTCCTATTCACTCTTGGGAATAGAGTTTCTTTGAGTCACAATAAATAGTTTCCTTGGAGTTTTAGGCTCTAGCTTGGGCGTTTCTGCTGTTACAGGATTGCCTGGGTGCTGATCCAACAGACATGGTACAAAAGCAAAAGAAGCAGAAATTTTTCTCTACACTCTGACCCATAAAGGTCCTTGGAACAAAAGAAAGATTTCTTTTGGAGTTCTTTCTGTCTGCACTCATTGTGCAGTTCCAGATTCTAAGCTGCCTCCAACTCCAAGACAGGACAGGAGAACAGAGGTGTGGATAACAGAAAACTCACCACCTGCTCAGGGTTACCTCATGTCTGGTTTCCTCGTCAAGTCTTCCGTGACCAAATATTTTCTAGAGTCCTCAGATAACTGTTCTGTGCCTTCTGTCCAGAGTTTTTAGTTATATTTCACGGGGGAAGAAGATGACACTGTCTTGACACTGTACTTCATTTAACAGCTAATATGTGCTCTTGGGTTTCCTTTTTTTTTTTTACCACTATCATTTGAGGTGGTTCTTTTGTCTGGTCTGTCATCTGCTTGTGAAATCAGGTGAATACCTCTTTATGATTTATCGTGTTGGCTTTCCTATTAATACTGTACTGCCATAGCGCTGCCAATAAGGTTTGTATTTTCAATTGCATTAACAAGAGATATTTAACCTAATTTTCTCCAGCAAAACAGTAAACAACAATAACAACTCTCTTCCTAATCTGCAAATCAAACCAAAACCTCAAAAGATTCTTAGTGTTTCTTATTCAAGAATATGCTGTATAATAATAATGAGATTGCTTACATTATAAAGAAGCTCGTATTGGGTCTTCTGCATTCTGGAGATTCAGTGCTGTGTGTTTCACATAAGTTTGGTTATTTGGATTAAAATGTAGCTATTGTTTGCCTTTCCATCTCTGCTTTGTTGTACATTTCAGCCTCCAGTGGCCATCATTTGTACATCTCATTGACCTTTAAATTTATCCTTCTTGGTCGGGGATTTAGCTCAGCAGCACAAGCGCCTGCCTGGCAAGCATGAGGTCATGAGTTTGATCCCCAGTACCAAAAATAAATAAATAAGTAAATAAATTTACCCTTCTTAGTCATTCTTCATCCCACTATATGTTGCCACTCAGTTGGTACTGGTGTGGCTATGGAATCACAGGTCCAAAGGAACCTCAAAAGTCTCTTAGCTAGGAGCCAGGCGTGGTAGTGCATGCCTGTAATCCCAGCACTTGGGAGGCCGAGGCAGAGGATTGTTGCAAGTTTGAGACCAGCCTGGGCTACAAAGTGAGCTCAAGGCCAGCCTGAACTGCATAGTGAGACCCTGTCTTAAAAAAGACAAAAATAAAATAAAATAAAATAAAAAAGTCCTTTACCTAAAAATCTCTGATGCAATGCCAATTACCCTCTGAAAAGAATCACTATTACTTACATTTACCATTTCTTTACATTTCAGTCCATTTTTTAAAGGAAGTATATACTAACAAGTTTTGTGTCTCACTTTATTTTTAGTCATGATAAATATTTTTGCCAAACTACCCCCAAAACTCAATAATACAATACTAATTATGTTTAAGAAGTTGATGATTTAGGTGAAACAAGGTAATCTCACATACCAGGACAAGGACAAGCACAGGTCCATGCTATAAATAAGTGGTGAAACCTCTGCTGGGTGGTATTGTCTTCATGAGTGTGGCTTAGGTGTATGCAGTCAGTGGTAGAGCACTTGTCTAACATGTGAAGTTCTGATCCTCAGCACTGGAAAAATGTGTGGTTCAGTTGAAGAGATGGGCTAGAGACAAGTAAGAGGGGGATACTTCAGGCTTAGATGGAACGATGGGCTCCAGACCCAGAATGGAAATAAGAAATGTGTAAATCATGGAAGGTGAAGCAATGGGACCAAGTGCACCCAGCTGTATACTATTGTGAAAGAGAAAAAGAGGCAGAGTTTCTATAGCCAGTTTTTACCTTTCCAGAAGACCAAGAAACAGATTGGAAGGAATACAAAGTATATGGCAAAAAAAAACCCAAAACAACAAAACAAAACAAAACAAAACAAGAAACAAACAACAACAACAAAACACCAAAGTATATGGCTCTTGGAATTAGGAATTAGAAAGCACTAAATTGTAAGATGACTGTTGGCTAAATTTTCCCACTTCACCATTGGGTTGATCTGGTTTAAAATCTCAGGTCTTGAAGATGGCAGAACAGTAAGCAGCAGAGTGAACAGCCTCCCTGAGTGATATTGTCCAGATGCTGGAATATAGTAATGTGAGGAAGACAAGAAGGAAGGAAGTGGGTCCTCTGGACCCAGGGAGAATCTAAAGTGAGAACTGAAGCCCACAGAAAGAGCAAAAAGAAAGACTTAAATGAAGAAGAAGGCGGTAGATGGCGGTGCCTCTGCTCTGAGCTGGACCCACTGTGTGAGGGGAGCTGCTGGAACCTGGGAACACACGATCAAGGTGCCGTGGTGGCGGTGGTGACCCTGGAGGCCTCTGTCGAGAGAGGCAGCATTGGAGGAGAGTGGCAGTGGACAGGGGGAGCAGATCTGGAAGACTGAACTGGCTGACAGTGAGTGCAGGGGACTTCATCCTCCCACGGGAGAGAGATTGGTTGTGAGCCATTTTGAAGTCAGCTGGATGGGCCTGGGGCCGGAGCTGCTCCTGGCTCCCTCCAGCAGCTCCTAGCTGGGTGCAGATCCATGGAAATTGCTCTGACTGAGTCCTGCCCCTCCGCGCATTCTGGGGGACACCTCGGAGGGTGACTGGCTTGGGCTGGACACGGCAGCTCCATGTGCGCTCCAGGGGCGGTAGCAGAGGACCCCGTTGGTGACCGGCCCAGGTTTACAGGCAGCAGCCCACCCCTGCACCCACCCCACCAGCCATCAGGGAGCCAAGGAGGGCTGGGGAAAGGCAATGGACAGCGCTGCAATAGCTAACGCAGTGGCAACCATCAGATATCCACAATCAGCACTGGCTAGAAGAACCAGTCTCACTTCAGAGAAATTGCGGCCAGTGCAAAGAGTGCCCGGGTCCCTAGTACCCATTTGTCCAGAAGAACCCGGGAATGTGTCAAGACAAAGAAGCAAAAGACAGTCTCTGGCTTCCAATCCAAGCAGAGCAAGTCCAGGAGATGCAAACATGGAAGAGATCGGGAGTCCCACAACTGAAGTTTCTGAGGTGATGGCAACTGAAGTAAAGAAACAACTTCATGAGGCTATAGAAGAAATTAGAACAGAAATACTAACTCAACTAAAAGAAGAAATGAAAAGCATACTAAAAGAATGGATAGGCGTCTCTAAAGGAGACATAGGTGAAAAAATGGAGCATAGGAAAATGAGGGAAACCTTGAATGAACAATACAAAAAAGATTTAGAATACACGAAACAGATTCAAAGATATAACCAGGAAATCAAAAACTCCATTGAAAGCTGGCAAAAACACTTGAAAGAAACTGAAGATAGACTTTCAGAGCTTGAAGACAGGTTTGCAGTTTGTGATCATGAAAGGAAAGAGCTCTTAAACATAACAAGGAACCTGAAAGTAACAATTCAATGGCTGCAAGACAACCCAAAGAAATAAAACTTAAGAATAAAAGATGTGAGTGAAAAAGCAGGGGGTCAATACAAATGAAATTAAGAGTCTATTTACAGAAATAATTTCAGAAAACTTCCCAAGCATGGGAAAAGGAAGTGACTTTCAGGTAAGTGAAGCATATAGAACTCCAGCTAACCATAACCAAAATAAACCTACACCCAGACATATAATAATCAAGATCCCAGAAATTTAACACAAAAAGAGAATATTAAAAGCTATTAGAGAAAAGAAACAGATCACCTACAAAGGAAAACCCATCAGAATCACAACAGACTTCTCAACACAAACCATCGGGTCAAGAAAAGCTTGGAGTGAAGTATTTCAAGCCCTGAAAGAAAACAGCTTCCAACCCAGATTGATGTACCCTGCAAAACTATCTTTCAAAATTAACAGAGAAACAAAGATATTTCCATGACAAAGAACAACTGAAGAAATTTATGACCACCAAGCCAACCCTAAAAAGAATAATGAAGGACATTTTAGAGAGAGATTAAAAAAGACCACAGCTCCAGAAACAGTGGCAGAGGGATATCACTGAGTGGGATAGACAATTGAATAGAGAGGAAAAGTAGGCAGCCAACAGCAGGAAAATATCATGGCAGAGATGATGCAGTGCATGTTGGCCTTAGCCATTGACATAGATGGCCTCAACTCACCAATAAAAAGAAACACAGGCAGAGTGGATCAGGAGACAGGATCCACCAATCTGCTTTGTATAAGGAACACATTAAACTCGACAGGGGGTTCATAGCCTGAAAGTCAAAGGAGAGAGAACAATGCTGTATGTGACAGGGAACCAGAAAGAAGTGGGGGTAGCTTGCCCATTAGCTACATAGTGGACAAGAAAGATATGGCATTTTTATCCAATGGAAAGCTGCTCAGCTATAAAGAAAAATAACCTTAAGCCTCTTGTAGGTAAATGGATACAACTTAAGATCATACTCATGGATGAAATGACCTAGAGCCACATGAGTGAATATCATGTTATCTCCCTAATCCAAAAGAAAAAAAAAGAAAAAAAAAAAAGGAGTTAGTAGGATTCAAAATACACAATACATATTGTAAACATGAAAGGGGAAGAAGTATCTAAAAAGGGCAGGCAGTGGCCATTGTTAATCTATCATCAGGATTTGAGTCTTGTATTGTTTTCATTGAGCTGTTTAGTTTGGTCTTATTCTATCTTGATTTGCCTAATTTTATTATTTTTGATGGCATAGACAGCTATTTCAAAGATAACAAAATACATTATGATAGCCATTATTGATATCTGATCACCTTGTTTTGATCCTGTATTGCTTTCATTGTTTTGTTTTGAGTGATTTTGTCCTATTTTGATTTGTTTGATTGTATTATGACTGATGATATAGGTAACTGCTTAGAAGATAATATGAGGCATTATAGTAATCAGTGTTGTTTTACTATGTATTGTTTCCATTGTTTTGTTTTTTTATTGGTTTTATCCTGTACTATTTAGTTTGATTATATTATGCCTAATGGTATGGGCAGTTATTTTGAAGATAACAAGAGGCATTATAAGGGGAAAGGAGGAAAGAAGGAAGGGATAAGGAAAAAGACATAAATTTGTATATAGATATACATAAGATAGTTAAAATGACTATACTACTAAATGCATTAGTTATTGAAAAAGAACAGTTAATACTCATATGATTAGATCAATTTTACATTCTATATCTGTTAATCGAAACAACCCCTTTGAAGGTAATGATATGCAATATTATAACCACTGTCAAATTCCAATCATCTCATTTTGTAAACCTATAATGTTATTGTATTGGATTTGTTGTTGTTGTTTGTTTGTCTCTTTTGCTTTTTGTTTTTCTTTTGTGTCTTTTTTCCTCTTAAATAAAAAAAAATAAAAAATAAAAAATAAAAAATAAATAAAATCTCAGGTCTTGCTCCCACTAGCTGTGTGACATCAGCAATACTGCTAGCCCCTCTCAGATTCTTGTTTCTTCCCCTAGATAGTTAAGTTCACCTCCTAGGTTGATTGTGAAGATTAAACAACATGTTTATAAAGTATTCAGAGCAGTGGCTGTCACGAAGTAGCTCTCAGTAAATGGTGATTCTTACGATCTCATGGAAGCCCCAAAGTGTTGGAACATTTTTTTCCCCTTTGTACCACAGAAATTCATTAGGGAAGTGTTTCTCAAGTTGAGAAATTTTGTTTTTGTTATTAATTAGCATTTGGAAAATTAATGTTCTGAATAGTGTGACAAAAATTTGTTTCTAATTTTAACACTATTACTGTAAGAAGGTTGGTGTTATAACAAAACAGCAATAAGAAGAATACAATTTAAAAAGCATATTAATAAGTAATTTGAGTTACCCCAAATAATGGATCTAACACTGAACTAAGACTGTGAGCTAATGATGGAGTGGTCTATTCTTCCAGCTTGACTGGTTACCATTAAATTCCTTTACCAGTTATACATGCGTTTTTCTTTCAGTAGAAATGCTGAAGATTGACTTGTTTGCACATAAGAATTTTACAGTGTTTAGCTGGTTTCTGAAAGTTTTATGAGGAGTTACGTACTGCTCTAAAAATTTATACAGAATTTGAATATTTGGATTCAGAAATGCATTCTTCCGTAGAGAACTTCATTTAAATAATAATTCACTTCCAAGATGAGGCTCATTAACTGAATCCATAATGTAGTTGAAAAGTGAAATATTTTCAAATGAAAAGGCAGTTTTAAAAAGACATGATGCAATATTGTTTTTTTAAACAAAACAGGAATATAAGGCTTTTCTCTTCTGCTGTACTACTCTTTGGTTGTGTGAATCTGATCAGAATATTTTACCTTTCCATCCCTTAGTTTCTTCATCTGTAAAATGAAAGTATTGGAAAGATAGTGGTAAAAGCATTTTTTAAAAAGCTCTTTCCATTCCACTACAAGGAACGAAAAGAATCTAAGTAGAGAAGGAGGGGCCGGGGATAGAGCTTGGCAGGATAGCACCTGCCTGACAACTGTGAGGTCGTGAGTTTGATTCTTGGTACAAAAAATAGTCTATCTATACAGACACTAAGAAAGGCTTTAACTTCATGCTACAAAGTCATCCACATTATCCAGAAAGAACACCATCCACAAAGATCTTCATCCAGAAAGAACATCACTTGAGAGAGAAACTAGGCTCAGATGCAGAATTCTCTTGCTTCTGGATGCAGTGAAACTGGAAATGAGACAGAGGCACCTCTAACTCTAGTCAGTTTAGCGATAATCAGCAATAATCGCACCTCGGATAAACCTCATTGGCTATGATACTGCCACTGTGCAAAGCTTAGTTTAGAGAAATGAGGGCCGCAAATGATGGGTGGGCTTCAAGAAGGATAACAAACCCCCTACTTTGAAACCCTTTCCTGGTAAACATCTCTAAGAGGCAATAGTGTGTGTGGATGTTCTATTTAGGATGGATTAGAGGATGCAAATTGGTTGGAAGAAGGTCCTTAAAGCTGACTTTACGTTGGACTGCAGAAATGTCAATAATCAATATCAAAGAACTGGAGAGGGGCTGGAAGTCCTCAGGTAGCCCTCAGATCTGCCACTGACACAAATAATGGAACAGGAGGAAGAAGCTCTCAATAAAAGAAATCTTTTCTTCTTTTAGAAAATACTCATAAGGGGGCCAGGGATGTAGCTCAGCAGCATAAGCGCCTGCCTGGCAAGTGCAAGGTCCTGAGTTCAATCTCTGGGACAAAAAAAAAAAAAGAATTCTCCTAAGGATAAACACCGCAAGACTTTGGAAATGCCAATGAAGCCCCAGTGTCAGGCAAAAGGAGGAACAGAGATACTTAAGAGTCCAAACAGGTTTGTTTAGAATAAACCTGAGAGGGACCATTGGTATGAGGACCAAGCGGCTCCATCTCTTACAGACTCAGGGTTTTTATGGGGTTAAGAGCTGGGGGGCAGAGTGAGAAGGGGAGTTGGGAGTGGGCTGGGCTAGTTGTCCATCAGGCAGGTGGTGGGCAGCCTGAGTACAGTTGACAAGCGGAGTTGAGCAGGAGCAAGCACGACTGAGCTTCAGGCCAGCAACTTGAGGGAGTTGACTGATTTTGAAACCTTATGGACGTGAGAGCTGAGGGGTACCTCGGTTTCAAGGTGCTGGTTGGGTTTCTTCACCCAAGCCTCAAGCAGCAGGCAGATAGCTGTGTAGTGTTTATGTCTCACTTTGTGTACATAGTGTGCTAAGGGGTACTAGGGTTAGGCACACGAAAGCCAAGCATCTTATAGTGAGAAGAGGTGGGACCCGTTACAGAGAATCAAAGTGTGCCATGTCCGCTTGCTGAAGGAGCCCACCTCAGCCACCAACACGATCCTTCTTTTCTGAATCAAAAAAGGGCAAATCACTAGTCTATGGAGAAAAACAAAGAACCAGGAAGGAGGCCCAGATAGGCCATTGCCAAATGATTTCCTGTGAAATTGATTTCATACAGCAAACAGCAGAAAATTAAAATAAAAGGGTTGAAATCTAAATATCCTAAGAGTTAGCTGGGAGTGGTGGTGCATGCCTTTAATTCCAGCACTCTGGAGGCTGAGGCAGAAGGATTGTTGTGAGTTCAAGACCAGCCTGGCCTACAAAGTGAATTCAAGGCCAGCTTGAACTGCATAGTGAGATCCTGTCTCAAAGAAGAGGGCCGGGGTTTTAGCTCAGTGGCATAAGCACCTGCCTGGCGTGAGTTCAATCCCCAGTACAAAAAAAAAAAAAAAAAAAAGAAAAAAGAAAGAAAGAAATAAACAAATATCATAAGAGTTAATGGATAGGAAATCTTTCTCATGAAATTTATGCTTACAGAAGTACAGATTTATGTGGAAAGTAGTAAAAGTGGTAAGTGAAAGCTTCATAGTCATACTGAGCTTTGCGCACTTTCAGTTTGGATGGAAGCTTTTGTTGCTGATTTCAGCTTCATTGTGAAGGCCTCCTACAGAAAGGTCAGGAGTGTGATCCTCAGAGTCGGGAGGCTCATTTAAAGTACTCTGCAATTTGCAAGTGGAGCAAAGAAAGGGGGAGGAGAATTTTTTTGAGTGTGAGCCAAGATTCGGAATGAAAAAGAAAGACCAATTTTTAAAAAATGTAGCATAAGTGGCACCCTTCCCTTCACCTCCAGGAGGATCTTGTACTGAAACTAAAAGCAGAACGAAGCAGTGGCAGGTGTACAAAAGCTCTTGAGGAAGACTCCTCCAGGTACAGGGTGTCTGTAGCTCTGTGTCCTGCTCCTCTCGGTCCCTGGTCCTTTTTCCAGAGCAGCACCACCATCCTTGCCCACAGCCTGCCTGCCTTGGAGAGGACAGAGTGATCCAAAAGGCAAGGCCACTTGGTGGGAGGCCCTGATCAAGCATGGTGTGGAGCCGTCCGATGTGGAGGGCAACCCACTCTCTGTGTCCTTTAAGAATATTGCCTGACCTCAGGTCCACCTGAAGGGTCATTTTGAGCATGGACACAGCAAACCAGTACTTGACAAGAAGTTGCGATCCATTAAGAATATTGGGATAAGACAGAGATAAGGTGAGATCCATCTGCACTACTATCCTGCAATTGTCAAATATTTGAAAACCAAGGCAACGAAACTAGAGATTTTAAAATCTATAAATTTAGATTATTTCCAGTACCTTAACTGCATGTGTCAATAACAAAGAAAATATAGGTAATTCCCCAATAACTTCCCAAGAAGCATTCAATGCAAGAAAAGGAGAGATGAACCCATACATCCTATCTGCCTGGGGCTAGCTTTTAACTTTTCTGTGAAATCCTTAATAATTCAGAGCTTGCCTGTATAGTAGCACATTTGATGAGGCCATCTCAGAGCAGAGTAGACAGACTGAAAACAAAGACATCACGCTTGTCATGCAGTTATCGATAAAGACAACCTAATATTACAGCCTTCAGATAGTGCAGGAGAAAAATGTGATGTATCAGGAGAAACAGAAGGGTAAAGTCACCCAGGATGTCATCTTCCTTCCCCTGCAAGAACCCTTTTTACCCATCTCTATTGTTTATTCCATTTGGAATAAAGAAAGTCACTCATTTATCGAACCAATCATTCATAGTCTTTTCAAACTGCAACTTTGGGGAAACTCCAATTGTTTGTCTTGGCCTTCCTGGTATAGGTATTGCTGTAGAAAAGTATTAATAGCTTCATTTTTATGCAAACATAAGTAACTTCTAAGCACATATATAGAGGACTAAAACGTACCTGGTATTTAAGTAATCTGAACTAACTCAGCCAGTGAGTTGGTGTTTTGTATTATTACGATGATATGAAAATGTACTTCATTACAATTACGGAGTGCTCTTACTTGTTAATTTATACACTCTTTCCCTTCTTCTTCAGAGGTTTTCTTTTTATAAGCAGTTTTCCCCTGCTCTTAATGTATTCGTTTTTAAGAGATAAAGCCTTTGACATTTCGGGGCTGGGGAGATTGAAAGGCCTCCTGTGTAATGTTTTATGATTGTCATGTGTATCTATGAAAGCATGGGGTTTCTTTGTTCACTCATTTGCTTCACTTGAAATTGGCAACTTCCCATCCCAATAAAAATTCACTTAGGCCCTTTGCCTCTGTAGTTCTGGTATTCATCTTACTGTATGACAGAAGTAGCATATTGCTGCCAGAGCACAAGCATTTCTTTTGGCAAGTTAAAGTGCATACCATTTCTTAAAATACTAGAAAGGGAAATTAAAACATGTAGGCCTGCTCTAAAACCTTAGTACTTTTCCACGCAGATTTGTGCACGTCACAAAATATCCAGTCCATCTAATGATCGTAATTCAGAAAGTTGGCCACATTTTGCAGTGCTAATCGCTGACTGTAGTCCCCTCTAAAAATGCTTTGCAAAGGTATGATGCTCTATGGAAGAGCAGAAAAACAAAAAATAAAATTACATTTACCCTGTCTTATAACAATTGCACCCTCAAATTTTAAGGGACAGGAGATCTCACTACTTTCTGAAATGTATTGATAGTTTCTTTTTATCTCATGCAAAATATAATAGTGATACACATATTTCTAAATTACCATACCCTTGCCTAGCGGTGCTTGGAAATATATAAAATTGAACTATAAATTGGAGTATTTCACCATAGCTCAGTCTCATGGGTGTCTCTCCTTCAGAAATAAATAATAGGTGTTAAGTGTTTTATGGAATAAAATTGGACATTTTTAGAGCCAGAAATAAAATGAGGTGTGGGAGAGAATTCTATAAGAAACAAAAACATAGGGAAAGTACTGAGTCAGATAGTTCCCCGTGTGGTCAACAGGTGGCACTAAAGTAGCTTGGATGCCAAAGGGAACAAAGGGAGGAAATAAAAGCCAATCAAACCAAAGCCTCTTTTATTGAAAACGCAAGTAGGCCAGTCCTTTGTTTATATTTGAATATGCTTACTGGTCTCTTTAAATTGTTCATTGCTTGAAGTGAGGAACACTTCCAGGTACAACTAAAAGTTGTACTGAATCTTTCTGAGTCTTGGACTCCTTTTCAAACGATGGGTATAACAATAATAAGGTCTGCCTCTTAGGTTTATTAGGAGCATTAGTGAGCTAATGCATATAAATGAAATAGTGCAGGCTATGGGCTCGGTGTTCAATAAACACCATCGTTATGACTCTGCACAATGATCACAAGGCACATGTAGTAGGAATTGAGTGTGTATTAGTGGATACATAATTAGATGATGGGATGCTCACAAACATGATGTTTATAATTCAGGAATTATCTAGTATTTAAATATCTACAAAACAGATTAGTACAGGAAAAGACATTTACATTGGTTATATGACTCTATTTTAAAAAGTATGCAACTTCAAGAATTGACTGAAATAGTATCTCCCTGAGTATCCTTTAGAATTTATGTATACTTGAGTCTTTCCAGAGATGCATTGGTCAGTTAAACCTAAAAGAGTAATAAATATTGTGAAGCTAGATAAATCTATTTTGGTTCATTTATTTGCTAAGAAGTCTCAGTCTTAACCATGCTCAACTTTGTTAAGACACAGATAATAAAGACCTTCAGTTTCCTAAGCTTAGTTCTATCTTTACTTAAAAGCCGTTTAAGATGAGCATACTATTTATTAGAAGAAACAGGTTAGAATTAATCTTACTGTTCTAAGCTTAATATTTAGTGGAACAGAGAAAAACCCTTGATTTCTTGTTCAGTCATCAAGTTGAATTTGCCCTTCCTAGCTTCTGACTCTGCAAGTTTAGGATTTAAAGTAGAATTTCTACCTAGCTTCAAGGTTTGAATTTGATTTTTCTGAAGAATGTGGCTCTGCTCTGAAGCCTCGCTGGTGCCTTGACTACCTGCCTATTCATTTTTCACCCTCTTATTCTGATATCAGATCTGTACCATTGTCCTTCAGACACTGGATGGAATCTTGCTTCAAACCACATACATTTTCTAGAATGATTATCACTGCTCCTCTGACTATAGGTACTAGGGTATTCAGAGGGAGGGTGATTGCTACATCATCTCTTGGATGTGGATTCCAGTCCAGATTCACCTTGAATCCCTCACACTACTTTTGAACCTACTATTGGTGCTAATACCCTCTTAGTAGAGGCCGGTTCAGTGGCTATTCTGTCTTTCCTTTCCCTTGTGTGGCCACTTCCTTTTCTTCTTTTTCCTACTGGTTCAGAAAGCCTCATTCATGGGTGACAAGAAGGGACGATTGAAATGGAATAAAATAAAAGCAGGCGCTACATGGAAAAATAGTGATAAAAATCCCATTAGCTCCAAATATGTAAAACGCTATGCATAGGAAATGAAACATAAATAAAGTGGGTTTGAAATTCTAACAGGAGGAAGGAATTATAATTTTGCATACAGGCAACATGGAAATAAAAGTGAGATTTAGCTTTGACTGAGTCCTGCCTCTTCACTTACGGGTTGTATGACTTTGTGCAAGCTTAGACTGAGTCTGTTTTCTCACTTAAACACAATGTAGTTATTTAAAATGTCCAGTTTTCAGGGTGGTTATGAAGAATAAATAAGATGGCATATAAAAATCCTTCATTAATGGGTGGTGTGTGTCCCGCTCATGATCGCTTTTTAGGTTAGAGGTTGTAAGGTAATACGCTGTGGGTTGAACTTTGTTCAAAGATGTTTTGTTTGGCTTTGTGTCAAAGGTCATCAAGACCATTCCCAGTTACAGTGATTCACTATAAAAACTTGGAACAAAGCATATAGTAATACGTTCGGTTATGATTTATTATGGCCAGTGGATACACAGTAAAACTTGAAACGATAAAGACACCTGGGGCGAAGTACAGGATAAACTGTGTACAAACTTACAAGGGTCCTCTCCAGTGGAGTCACACAGGAAGTACTCAATTGCCCCAGCAATCAGTTTTTGATCACATGTGTGAAATGTTAGCAACCAGGAAGCTCATTAGAGACTTGGTTTTATTGAAGATTAGTCATGTAGGCAGCTTTTGCCAGACACCTATTCAAATTCTAGATGCCCAGAAGGAAGGCAAGTGGCCAGTTTAGACACAGTGAGTTGCTTATACCAATTCTGGGAATGATAGGCATTCTCCTGAAATCCAACTTTCTGAATGCCAGCCAAGGACCAGCTTTGTAAACAGGTCTTTTTAAGAGGAAGGCAGTTAAGCCTGCTATGTTAACTCTTTTCTGCATAGATCTTCACAGGGGTTTCCCTTACAAGTGTAAAAGTATTATTTATTTGCTTATTTATTTATTTTCACTTACTTTTCATCCTTTAAAAGTTAAGAAATTTTCCTCAGAATTTGTAGCTTCTTGGGAAAAATTAGGTATTGTAGCAAGGAGAGTTCAATATTCTCACATAAAATAATTGATGGCTTTATTTAAGTAAGGCCTACTGTTCCCCTTAATTTCTCCCAGTCTCTACCACTCCCACTACTCTTTCCCACATTGAGTGCCAATTGGTATTTAACATTATACATGTCTGTCTGGCCTTGGGCTACTTGAATCAGGAGAGGCCAGCTGACCAGAGGAGAGGAGAAAGAGTCGTGCAGAATAACACAGAGTAATGATACTTGATGATAATGCAACCACATCACAGCTAGTGAGTTTCTGCTACTGAGGTACCTAGAAATGCTCTGGAGTTCTCCGGGAACTGGCATTCTCTCTTACAGTAGTTACGTGCATGTGAGTATTCTTGAGTTGGTATGACAGTAATTTTATTGCCACACACTCTCCTTTATTTAAATTCATTTGAGCCAGTTTTTCATCCTACCCACCTAAAAGACCACTCACTAGAAAAGTAATAATATAAGCTGAGCGTGGTGGTGCACGCCTTTAATCCCAGCACTTGGTGGATCGTTGTGAGTTTGAGACCAGCCGGGGCTACAAAGTGAGTTCAAGGCCATACTGAAGAGCATAGTGAGGCCCTGTCTCAAAAAATAGGGCTAGGGATTTAGCTCAGTGGCCTACGCATCTGCCTGGCAGAGGCGAAGTTGTGAGTTTGATCCCCAGTACAAAAAAAAAAAAAGCAATAATATAAATCAATCATGGCATGTACTGTATTGTCCATTAGTATTTTGGAAACTGAATTCATCGTTAGTATCATACCATCAAGACTTGTTAGAGTGGGCTAAAATATATCTACAGAAACATTGTTTTCAAAAGGAAACATTTAATGAATATTCATGTAGTTCCAAATATCAATGTATACACTTATTTATTAATGAGTGACAAGATAATGCTAGACAACAAAACTTTATATTTCTAGCACCTAAACCTAAAAGAGCAGCAGGCACAGGTTGAATGCTATAAATATTTCCTGACTTCATAAATTTCACTGATAAGAATATCTAGAAGCTGAAAGACAGAGGTAATGAAAACCAAGCTAAAGAGGGGAACATGCAGGTGTAATACGCATAGGAAAATGTTGCATACTGCCTAGCCACAAGGAGCATGTAGATGTTGCTTTTCCAGCTCCACTCACAAAAGCAACACAGACACAAGTTGGGAGAAAGGAAGTTCTGTGCAACTGCAGGGTCTGTTGAAAGTTTCAGTCTACAGAAAGTTAAGCATTTGTAACATTCTTTTTTTTTTTTTTGCAGCACTGAGGATTGAACTCACAACCTTGCACCTGCCAGGGCAGGTGCTTAAGCCACTGAGCCAAACTCCCAGCCCTGGTTTTTTGAGGCAGGGTTGCACTATATAGCTCAGGTCGGGCTTGCGCTCCCGACTCAGAATTAGAGGTGCCAGTTGGCCTCAAACTCACAACACTCCTCCTACCTCAGCCTCCCGAGTGCTGGGATTAAAGGCGTGCACCACCGCGCCCGGCTAGAATTTGTAACGTTCTTTGATTGCCTCTCTCATAATTTTTCTTCTTT
>RJWM01022195.1:0-34118 GCA_004363535.1 Dasyprocta punctata | reverse complement strand
ATCAATCAATTAGAGAGTTGGTTCTTTGAAAGAATAAATAAAATTGATAAACCCCTAGCCAACCTTATCGAAAAGAGGAAAGAAAAGACTCAAATTTGACTCAACAATGAAAAGGGGGAAAATTACAACAAATCTTGTGGAAATTCAGATAATCAATACCTACTTTGAGAAACTGCACTCTATCTAGTAAGATTGAAAGCACAGAAGAAATGGACAGATTTCTAGATAGATATGAATTGTCAAAACTGAATCAATAAGATGTAAAAATTCTAAATAACCCAATATCAGTCAATGAAATTGATAATGTAATTAAAAACTTACCATTAAAGAAAAGCTCAGGTCCTGATGAATTCACTGGTGAATTCTAAAAGAAATTTAGAGAAGATCTAATGCCACTACTGATGAAACTCTTTAATGAAATTGAAAGGGAAGCAATACTCTCAAAGTCATTCCTGGAAGCAAATATTAGCCTGGAACCAAAACCAGAGAAGGACCCAACCAAGAAAGACAATTACATGCCAATATTGCTAATGAACACAGATGCAAAAATCCTTAGTAAGACACTGGTAAACAGAATGCAGCAAATCATCAAGAATATTATTCACCATGACCAAGTAGGCTTCATTTCAGGAATGCAGGGATGGTTCAACATATGCAAATCAGTAAATATTATACAACATATCAATAAAGCCCAAGACAAAAATCACATGATCATTTCAAAAGATGCAGAAAAAGCATTTGACAAAGTCCAATAACCATTCATACAGATTTAATGCAATCCCAATCAAAATACCAGTAGCATACATTACAGAACTAAAGAAAACACTCCTAAAATTCATTTGGAACCAGAAGAGACCTAGAATAGCAAAAATAATTCTGGGCAACAGAGGCAAGGCAGAAAGCTTCACAATCCTTGACTTGAGATTATATTTCAAAGCCCCTGTGATAAAATCAGCATGGTACTGGCAGAAAAGCAGACCTGAGGGTAAATGGAACAGATTGGACAATGCAGAAACAACTCCAAACACACTCAGCCACTTTAACTTTGACAAAGGGGCCAATCATATTCATTAGAAGAAAGATAGCATCTTTAATAAATGGTGCTGGAAAGACTGGCTTTCTACATGTCAAAGACTAAAACTAGATGCATGAGTCTTAGCATGCACTAAACTAAAATCAAAATGGATCAAAGATATAAGTATTAAAATAGAAACACTAAGTCTGCTGGAAGATACAATAGGTAGAACACTTAAAGACATAGATGTAGGTAAAGACTTCATGAACAAAACCGCGATAGCATGGGAAATACTACAAAGGATCAGCAAATGAGATCTCATTTAATTAAAAAGCTTTTGCACAGTAAAAGAAATTACTGATAGAGTTAAAGACAACCCACAGAGTAAGAAAAAAATTTTAGCCAGTTGTTCCTCAGACAAAGGACTAATATCTAGAACATACAAAGAAATGAAAAAGTTAGACAATTCAAATTTAAAGACCCAACCCAAAAGTGGGCTTTTTTTATTTTGGTACTGGGGATCAAACTCAAAACTTGTACTTACCAGGCAGACACTTATGCCACTGAGTTAAATCTTCAGCCCAAAAATGGGCGCTTGAAATGAATAGTCACTTCTCAGAGGAAGAAATACAAATGACAAACAAATATATGAAAAAATGTTCAACATCACTTGTCATTCAAGCCATGTAAATTAAAACAATGCTGCAATTCTGTCTTATTCCAGGAAGACTTGGTATTATCAAGAAATCAACCAATAACAAATGCTGGCAAGACTGAAAGAAAAAAAGAATTCTTTTCTACTGTTGGTGGGACTGTAGGTTGGTGCAACCACTGTGGAAATCATTATAGAGATTCTTCAAAAACCTAGGATTCCGGGGGACTATGCGACCGGCGCCGACTCCCGGAAGAGAACGAGAATGGGCCACTCGAAGACTCACCCCACTGGGTCAGAGCAGCTCTGACCAGAGGACAACTAATTTGCCTTCCAGAGGACTGTGCGACTGGCCCGGACTCCAGGAAGAGAAACATGCGCCTCCCATATGCTTACTGGCGCGCGGGCTTAGAATCAAGGACAAACCACCCCCCCCCCCCGTCCCTGTAAGCAACCTGCTGGTTCAGAGGTCTGGCTAAATTGATAGCAACTAAGCAACATTAAGCAACTAAATGCAAGTATTGTTTCGTTGATTTTGCAGGTCTGGGACTGGCAACCTGATCATCTCTTTGGAAGATGACAGTGGGCAATGTAGCAAATATGGGGGATTCTCTTCTGGCTTGTCTTTGAAGCCCAATATGGTTCTCATTGTTTTGCTTTACTCTGATTATTATTATTATTATTATTATTATTGCTTTATTTTATATTCTGTTTTTATTGGTTTTATTGTTTTGTTTTTGGTTCAATTCTACTACACCTGTTGGAATGGTCAGCTATTCTGAAGATAACAAGATACACTATAGTAGCTATTTTTTTCACAGTATCTTTCTTCGAAGTTCTGTACCAGTTCTGCTGCTTTGTTTTGATTGACTTTGTCCTGTATGTCCTGTTGGATTTTACTATCTTTAAAATAAAAAACAACCCCCCCCAAAAACCCCCTAAGATTAGATATCTCATTTGACCAAGCAATTGCCCTGGCGGGTATTTTCTGGGAAGAATTAAAAACATCAGACCACAGCAATACATCTGGACAGTTTGTAAAAGCTAAATCTTGGAAACAACCCAGATACCCATCATCTGAGGAATAAAAAAAGATCTTTTAAAAAATATACAATAGAGTACTACTCATCCATAAAGCAGGATAAACTTGAGACATTCCTAGGCAAATAGATGCACCTTGAGACTATACTCTTAAGTGAAATAAATCATATGCACATGTGCAAATATTGCACTGTTTCTTTGGTGTGAGAAGCCAAAAGGGTCCATAAGGACTGAAGTGTATCATAGGTATTGTGAAATGGGAAGAAACTGTTCAAAAGAAAGGGAAACTATAGAAGGGTGAGGGGGAAAAGAAGGAGTGGAAAGTAAAAAATAATAAAAGGGGGATAAAATGGAAACAAAGCTTTGTAAGTGAGGAAGGAAGAGGTGTTGAAGGAAGGGGAGGAGACTGAAAAATAAAGAGGAACTAGGACATAGCATGTATGGGTACAAAATCTCTATGATAAATGTGATCATATATATATATATATATATATATATATATATATATATATACACATGTATATATTACCAATAAACTTAAAATATTTTTCAGTTTCAATTGACACATAAGTTTTCACATTTGTGGAGCACAATGTGATGTTTCAATACGTATATACAATGTGTAATGAAAATATCAACATAACTGGTATACCTATCATCTAATACATTTATCCTGTTTTTTGTATTGGGATCATTAAAAATCCTCGCTACTAGCTGTTTGGCATATACAATTCATTGTTAACCATAATTATCCTACTGTATACTACAGCACTTGTCCAACTGCACTCCTGTACCTGTTACCCACCCTCTCTATTCCACCCTTCTTCCCGTATTCTGGTAACCACTACTCTACCTTCTACTCCTAAGTGCTCAATATTTTTAGGTACCACATATAAATAAGATTGTGGTATTTATATTTTTGTGCTTATTTCACTTAACATAGTGATCTCCAATTCGAAGCATGTTGATGCAAATTTCAGGATTCCTTTTTTATGTCCATTGGGGTGCACCTAGACTGTTTCCGTTCCTTGGCCACCAAGAAGAGTGCTGCAATGCACACAAAGGTGCAGGTGTCTCTTGGACTTACTGATGTCATTGCTTTTGAATATATACCCAGCAGTGAGACTGCTACATTGTGTGGCAGCTCTATTTTTTATTTTATTTTTTTGAGAAGCCTCTATGCTGCTTTCCATCATGGCTATCCTAATTATATTTTAGCCAATAGTGTCTGAGAGCTCTCTTTTCTCCATTTTTGCCAGCACTTTTTTTTTTTTGGTGCTTTTGATAACAGCCATTCTAACCAGATGTTATCTCTTTCTGGGTTTGATTTGCATTTCCCTGATGAATTGTGATCTGATGCTGACTTTTCGTAGACTTGTTGGCAATTTACATATATTATTTTAAGAAATGTCTATTCAGATCATTTGCCCAGTTTTATATAGGATTACTTGTGATTTTCTAGAAGGGTTTGTGAATTTTTTCTCCCATTCTGGTGTAGCATTTCTGGAGATTGTTCTAATGTTTTGAAATTATCTTCCAATGACATTCATTTGGTAAACTTTGTTGCTTGTATGTGTTTGATCTTACGAACCAGTGTCAAAAAGTTTTCAGGTAAAAACTAGAATTACTTTCTTTGGTTATTTTTGGTTATTTTTTTATATCACCAGGAAAAATAGGGAAGTGTGTTCATAGGCAGGGAATGTGAACTACGTTGTACCAACAGCCTGGCTACCACTGATCATAAAAATTATTAATTATATCTTAGAGTCAGTTAAATAAATTATTTTGTATGGAAAAGGTGACTGACTATGTATTTCACCTTAATATCTCCTAATTATTTTCTGCTGTGTAATCTAAACTCAGTTTGTTTAGTCCTCTGGGAAGGCTTCATTCTAGCTTCAAATTTTTAGCTCTGGGACTGAGCACACAGCCTGACCTGCTGCAGAACCTGGGTGGGCCACTCTGCTTACTTATAAAAGTCTCATCCCAAAGGCTAAAATGTACAATTTGCAGAATGATGTCTTGATATTCATACTTGATTCTCCAGGTAGTTTAAGTGGTAGTTTCAATTCTAAACTGCAATATGACATCAACTCAAAGAACTAGCCTTGGAAAGCTCACCAACTGAGCAAAAAAAAAAAAAAAAAAAAAAAAAAAAAAAAAAAAAAAAAAAAAAAAAAAAAAAAAAAAAAAAAAAAAAAAAAAAAAAAAAAAAAAAAAAAAAAAAAAAAAAAAAAAAAAAAAAAAAAAAAAAAAAAAAAAGATGTGATTTTAATGTATCCCTTCTGGAATAGGTTATATAACCCCAAAGATGTCGATGTGTGTGAGCTGGACTACCGTCTGATCCTGGAACAAAGTGAGACTAATAAATTCATTTAAAGTGTCAACTTCAGTTTAAGCTACATGAACTGAGTGGTTCCAAAGCAGAAAACCCAATATGTCAGTCCTTTGCTATTCCAGTTTCTATTACACTCAGCAATAAAATAATTCCCGACTGGTATAGTAACCACTTCAGTGACTGGGACTGCTTCAGTGAATTTGGATAATGGGTTACTGGTTTTAAATATTATAAAGAAGAGCTACAAACAAGGCAAGTGAAACTTATGTATTTTGGGAATACAATTTCTAGTCATTGTCAATAATGATTTTAGAGCATTTAAAGTGTTTTCCCTTCTCTGTGCTTCCTGCTGCATTTCAGGCTTTACTAAGACTACCAGACTCAATTTTCTCTTTCTGTTGGCTGGAATAACGAAAGTGGAGGACAGCTTCCAGGTGGCCTTGAACCAATCCACTTTCCTCCATTCTTGCTTGTAGTCCTCTGGAATAACTGCAGGGATATGGGAAAAGTTATCATTATTAAACTCTCATTTACTTACTCACGAGTCCTGATTAAAGCATTCTAGAAGAGGGAATACAAAAAGCATAGCCCCTGATTTTTAGTTTTTTCTTAATTTATTTTTAGAGACTATAGGAATCATAACAGGAACAGGACGTGCACATAGAAGGATGGATAATGAAAATAAATGTTTCTAAATACTGAGTGTCCTATGGGGGGTGATTGTTGATTATTATATTTAAGAAAGTTTCAAGAAGGAGACTGAGTTTGTGGTGAATTTCAGTGACATTTTCTTTTCACTGGTTTTACAGGACAGGGCAAGCACTGTCATTTTGCATGCAAAAACTTTCCTTCGCTCATCAGAAGTTTGTCATAGCAAAGCCAGCTGCATTTGGAGGAAATGGCCATGATGGTGCACCATAAGCCAGGAAACGCTTTCATCTGCCAAAATGGATGGGGATGTGAAACAAGATTCAGCAAGTAGTTTGTTGGAGAGTTCTCTTCTTCCTGTCCTAGCCCTTCCTCTGGGTGACGTGGCTTTTTCTGAGCCACTTAACCTGGCAAGTCCTGTACAGAGATGCTCCCTGGCCTGAAGTAGAAAAAACTACTGGGCCCAATTCTGATGGGTAAGGATCAAGGGAAGTGAGATCAGTGCCTTTCCAGGGTCTTCCTTCTCACATTCATCCAGGAGGAGACAGAGCAGCTTGCTTCTTCCGCAGGAGCTTTTCTGCCCACCTGTTTCCGACAGATACTGCTTCGCACCAAGCTCATTTACGTTAGAGGTGTACAAAGTGGTTGAAATCCAGTCACATACAAAGTATATTCAGAAACTGATGATGTTAGCTTTTGGCAAGAAAATCTGTTTTTGCTTAAGGTCAGATTACTTAATGATCTCTTAGAAATTCAGAATTGTGATCTAATGACTGTTTGCACAAGAAAACTGGCTGCCTTGCTTCTTTTATGCGTTGTCAGTCAAAATGACACTTGAAATTTTTAAGCATGATATGCGCTCTTTTCAGGTTAAGCAGAGTTAGGGAATTAAACTTTCTCAATGAGAATTTAGTCAGTGGAATGAGCAGCCAAAGTTTGAATATGAAGGAAAGCAAGCCTGGGACTTTGTGCATTCCCTGAGGGTGACATTTCTCAATATCACTGAGCAAATTGGATCTGGGCTAATGTTCTTAGTGTGAAATCAGAGTAGCAAATACGCATACTTTTGAATAAAAATTGCCACACTTTCTCGACACATCTTTTCAGTTCCATTTCCTTTGTATTGTGATGTGTTCACTTAGCTCTCTTAAAAACCTATCATTTTAAATTTACCAATTCATAAAAGCATATTATTAGAAATATGTAGTTCCACTATCTTATGCAAGACAGTAGTTACATTTAAGTATGTTTTGATTTTTTCTTCTAAGGTTGCTTATTTGAAATCATGGCTTACTCTAAAGCCAGTTTGCTCTAGAATAAGAAATTTGATTTATTCAACATTGAGGCAGGGTTTCATAATTTTCAAGAGCAATAAAATTCTGGATATCAAATGTCAGCATGTCTAGGTAATGGTTAGAGAGATTAATTTGGGAGGAATCACAAACCAAAGAAGTAAAGGTTAAGCATACAGAGGTTATAGAAAAAAACATTAAAGTATATTTTCACAATCATGACATAAGCAATGGTTTCTTGAAGAGGAAACAAAAAGACAAAATCACAAAAACAAAAAATTCTGTACTGGACTTTCCAAAATTTAAATTTTGTTTATCAATGGCATTGTCAAAAATGAAAAAAAAAAACCCCATAAATTTAGTAGAATTTTAACAATATATATATATCTGTCAAAGAATTTTTAAAGACTATTCTATAAAACTCCAATTCTAAGTAATAAAAGATAAACCTAAAATAGGCAAAAAATCTCCAAGAGATAATTCATAAAGGAAAATATATAACAACCAATAGACTCATGGAGAAGTCCTCAATGCCATTAGTATTCAGGAAAATATATTTTCCTAAAGTCTACGACTGAAAAACACTTAATACCATTATAATGATTAAATTAAAAAGGCTGACAGTACCATGGGCAAGGTTGTGGGTAGCTGGAGTTTGCATAAGCTGAATGGGGACTAAAATGGTACAGCTTTGGACAATAGGTAGGCAATTTCTTGTGAAGTCAAGTTTATATTTACCATGCAATTCAGAGATTTTTCTCCTATGTATTTACATACAAGAAATGAAAACACATACCTGCAAAAATGTTTATGTGAGAATATTCACTGCAGTTTTCTTTCACAGTAATCCCAAGCAGACAACCCAAATGTCCATGAACTAGTGAATAGTTTAACACATTATATTATGGTCGTACAGTGGTACCACAGAGTGAAAAGAGGAACAAGTTACAGATACCTGGAACAGCATAGATGTGTTTCAGAAACTTTATGTTGAATTAAAGAAGCCAGACATGGAAAAGAACATCCTATATGACCCCATATATGTAATCAGGATGGTGGTTGACTCTGAGGCTATGTGGAATGGGAAATATTGGAATAGGGCAAAACAAAACAAAACAAAACAAAACAAACTCTCTAGGGCACAGAAATGCTTCTTATCTTCATTGGATGATGGTTATGTAGGTGCATACATTTGTCAAAATTAATTAAACTGTGCACTGAAAAGCTGTTCTTTTATTCAATGTCAATTATACTTTAATGAAAAACATAATAAAAGATTCACAATGATTGTGATAACTTTATGTGTCAATTTGACTGGCCCACCAGATGCCCAGATAGCCATAAGAATGTTCCCAAAAGACCCTGGTGTTGGAAAGGACTTACTTAGCCCATATGGGCATCATGCAAAATACTGAAGGCCTGAAAAGATCACAATGGAGGAGAATGGTTGAATTCACATTCTGCTTGACTGCTAGAACAGGGACACTGAGCTTCTGCCTTTGGGTCTCTGGTTCTGAGGCCTGCAAACTATACCACAGGGTTTCCCCACTCTACAGCTTACAGAAGGTGAATCTTGGAACTTCTCAGCTTCTTAATCACATGAGGCAATGAGTCGATCGATCTATCTATCTATCTATCTATCTATCTATCTATCTATCTATCTATCATCTATCTATATATGCGGTCTACTATTTCTCTGTATTCGTCAGCTTTCCCATTGCTAGGACATGATATCCAATACCCACAATTTAAACGAGCAAATGCTTTATTTGTCTCATGGTTGACTGTCTGGAAGGCAAAACATCATGGCTAAAAGGGAGTGGCAGGGGAAAACGGCTTAGAACATGGTGGGTAAAGCAGAGCAGGGCAACAGCACCAGAGAGGAAGGGACTTGGGACAAGACATAGACCCCCAGGTTGTGTTTTGCTAGTGCAAGCTGCAGAATCAATTCATAGTAATGAGAGATAGACAGAAAGACAGAGACAGGAGAGTCCTGAGAGAAAATTTATGAATTTTTAAGCAGCATCATGTTTAACATATTGCTTAGTTTTAAGTGTTGGCTAATTCAGTCACTGTGAAGCCTTTTAAAAAGTGCTGCTCAAAATTATTTCTTTTATAAGAGCTACTTTAACAATTTTTCTCTAGAAAAGTTTTCTGCCAAGTATGTATCTTTTTTCTGTGTTCTGTGAAAGATGTTTTACAGATAGTTTTAGTAATTTAAAGTTTTTGTAGCTTCTGAATGCTGATAGAGGCATGCCATTTTATTGAGATAATTGAACTAAAAATGTGGGCTTTTTAAATGTCATAATTCATAAAATTATGATCATATTATTTATAATTGAATCATTCAGTTCAAATATTTCTCACATTTGCAGTGCAATTCCCAATAGATATAAGAGGAACATCTTGTGTTATAAAGATTCTAGTAGCACAACTATTTCTTTTATAGAGTTGACAAATTCCTTGCTCTCAGTAAATCTGAAACTTAAGAAAAATCACTCTACTGAATAAGGACTTAATACATATTATTTCAATTTAAAATGTTATACCATTTCCTCACAATAAATTTCCATACAAAGAAAGTGACTATGACATTTTGTTCACGTGACAGAAAACATACTGAGATTTTTGAGGAATCAATCACCAATAATATTTTGGGTGTTTTTCCAACTAATTTTCTTTTAAGGAAAAACAATCACAAACTCATAGGTTATATGGAGAAAGTACGTTGAAAGCTATCAGAGTGTATACAGTAATGGTCACTTGCAGGGCATTCTAATTATTTAATAAAACCATCATAAATCTATGCTGACATGATCTCCTTCTGCAAATCTTCAGAGTAATAAATGATCTTATTCAACCTGGTTAGTCTGTCTAGTTGCAGTTTTGGAATCATAAATCTCCTTTCGTTTACGGCCAAAACCTTCCTAATAGTCTTCTCAAGGATTGAAGACTTCAAGGGTCACACTGACCCTGACTTATTCAAACATTTCCAAATATTCCAGCGTCCAACAAGGCCCTATGTTATCCAGTCACTGCTCAACATAAAAAAAAGTTATTACCAACTGCACATATTGCAAAATTTTAGGGTGACTGCATTTATTTTTCTGTAGAAAGTTTCTGTTTACACAAAATGGAGCAACTTTTCAATTCTTGGAGACTAAAGCTTCATTTTCTATAGAAATAAGCACATTTATCTAACTCACTCTAAGGACATACATTTTGGTATATAAAACATTAAAACCTGCAAGGATTATTGTAGATCAAAGCCAAGGAAAGTGACAAGATAAAACAGAATAGTAATATAGAATAATATATAACTTAAAATAATTATAATACTATACAATATAATGACAGCATATTATACATAATAGATGTAGTTATAAAATATGAAATTATAAAATGCATATTATACAATGGTAGCCACCATTTTCCATGGGCTAATACATTTTGAGAGCCCCAGAGGATGACTGAAATTGTGGCTAGTACTAAACCCTGTATGCATCATGTTTCTCCTACGTGTACATACTTACAGTAAAGTTTAATTTATATATTAGACACAATAAGTGATTGATAACAATAACACATAATAAAATAGAACAATTATAACAATATATTTTAATAAAGTGTCTAGCATCACTGTGAATATATATGCATAAGTAAATGTGAATAGAAGCTCTGCAATATCATGAAAGTCAATCTGATAGCTGAGGTGGCTATAAGTGATTATAGGGCAGGTAGCACACACAGTGTGGGTACACTGGACAGGGGATGATTCATACCCCAGGCAGGATTGTGCAGGACATCATAACAGTCCATCAAACTACTTAGACCAGCATATAATTTAAAATTTCTGAATAAGACATTTGTAGAATTTTTCACTGATTATTTTTGGACTACAGTTTATTGAAGCTGGTGAAAGCAAAATATGGACAGTGGAGGACTACTGTATGAATTACATAGTATGTATTGCATTACACAAATTATAATAATCTCAGTAATGATAAATATAATGAAAAACAGGATTAAAGCAGTGCAAGAATGTTTTGTGGTTGGAATGGTACTTGAGATCAGAAGAGGATCTTACAGGATAGATGCCAGTAAGGTGAAAGTGACATACTAATAATTCCCGTCTCATTTTATATTTCGCTAAATCTAATGCTAATTCAAAAACTGACTTTTAAAAGGAAGTAAAAATCACTAATAATTCCATTGTCTTTAGCCCCATGAAATTACCTGAAGTCATGAAAGTGTTTTTATCTCTGCAATTATGTTTACTGAAATAACCATTGTTAGTAATTTGTTTTTAGTAATTTCTAACAGTACCTTTTGTAGAGACTATGAAGTCCTAGTCAGAAGCACTGGCTTCCCCATGATTGCATTAATTAAGAAGTAAAACCTGAACCAAAAGTTCATGATTGCATTAATTAAGAAGTAAAACCTGAACCAAGGAGGGAGGATGGTGTGCTCTTTCTATCTATTCATGCCATTGCTCCCTGCTACCTGTAGGGGAATTCTGTGCACATCTACTTTTCAACTAGCTGGCATTAGGTTTCCTTCTTATCCATAGCCGAATTCCTTGCTCCTTCTTTCCAGTGTCAGATGCCAAAATCCACCCTTCTGACCATTTCTGCTTTGGAATTCCTTTTGCTTTTTTGGCTCTTCACCGGTTTCTGTATGATGCATAACCTCTCACAACACTTGCTTCTTTGGTGCTCTCAGCAAAAAGCACACAGTTTCCTTTTGTTCCAGGGTTTTGTGGCAGTTTACCATGAGGTGTGCAGGCTGCCATCATATATTACAAGGGGTTCCCCTTCCGTGGGAGGCACTCATTTCTCTGGCTGCAAGGAGTTTTACCTGCTAACAGTCACAACTGATTCCATTCACAGGAATTGGCCTCCATCAAATGAAGACATTGGCCAAGGTTATTCATTTAGGGGGTCGAGGAGTTTACATTTAATGAATGGTCAGTCAATTCAATCCTGCAGTAGTCTGGCCCTATTTGCTTCATTTTGGACCACCAGTGAAAGTCCAACCAGCTTTAAGCTCACTGTGATATCATCAGCGGCCACTATTGTGACCACATCACAGTCCAAGTTCTTTCTCTCAGTTTTACTTTCTCCAGGCTTTTTCAGGTGTTGTTCCCAAAGTCTTCCCTCCTTCTTTCCTTATAAAAATTAATATTTTAAGAGGCTTATCGATTTTATCAATTATTCAAAGCTCTACTTTGGATTTTATTTTTCTATTGTATTTTTCCTGATTGAATATTATTAATAATTTTACTATTTAGCTACAATGTATGCAATGCATTGTAGAGCCTGTATCTGTAATTCTCCAAATAGTATTGTAGAGAATACCTTATTACTGTCAGTTTTAATGTGTGACAAATAAGGTACAAATAAGCTAATTATTTCGTTGCATCTCGTGAACATCAGAGTCTACATTTGAATCTACCTGATCTTAAAGATGATGTTTTACTACATCCTACTACCTCACTATAAAATTGTAGAATGTTTGCCTATATGAATTCTGAGTCAAAATTGAGTTCTGGGCGTACTACTGATCAACATCATCGCATTTATCAGCATGAGTATTGGTAATGCAATAGAATCAGAACATGCATCAATCACCTCTAGAAACAATAATTGGCATTTTATTACTTGTATATGGACAATTTTGTCTGTTGTATGAGCAGCAAAATTGCTGGAGAAAACAATCACAGAAGCTTAGTAACATCAGATCCCTCAGAGTAATTGCTTCTGTCAGTCTTCTGTCTGGAAGGTCTAGATTTTGGAGTTTGCTTTCATGGGAGATTTCTTATTGGCTCTAATCCACTGCAGTGGCCTAGAATCCTACCAAGAGGAAAGCAATGACATTGGATACACTACAAAAAAGGGACCCAAGTTGTTCTCCCCCAGAGAGTAGTTTTTGTAGTCTGAAAGTTTATGTTTTCCCAGAATTAATACACTGAGAACATAACCCCCAAGGTGATGGAAATAGGGGATTCATGAGGGGATAGGTGATCATGTCAGGGGGACATAACCCTCATGAATAGGATAAATGCCTTTATATAAGAGGCTCAGAGCCACTCCTTTTTCCTTCCACCAGAAATCACGTCCTCATCAGATACTGAACCTGTGGACACCAGGAAGTTTCATTTTTTTGTAGCCTCCAGGGCCGTGAGGTGTAATTATGTTGTGTGTAAGCCATCTGGATTACTGTATTTTGTTGTAACGGCCTGAAAAGACTAAGACATTAGTAGAATGTGCTAGACTTCTACCTAAGAGCCCTTTACCTTTACCCTAAAGGGATACACGATCATGGTGAGTGTGTGTGTGTATGAGCAAGGATATTTGACTCACAAAGGTCAAATGGTTTCATTCTGGAGTGTTCTTTGTTTTGTTGAAATGATCCTATAATAAATATAAGCAATTTGAAAAAGGTGCTTGTGATGAGTTTTCTGTAGAGTAAATGTGACAGTCAATGGCTTATTGTAGTTTAGGTCCTTGTAGCTCTGGTAAAAGTAATCAATATGACCACCAGGATTGGCCTCCATTCATTCTCGAATATTTTATCTCCTGGAAGTTGTTGAGCTCATGTAACCCTCTAGACGCCTGAGTTCCTCTTTTTCAGTTCCTATAGCAAGGACCACCTATCTCTGAACTTATTCTGTTTCTGAGTCTGGTTCCAATTTTAAAGAAATGTCATTGTCTGGTTTCCCATTTATGATTCCCACTTAGATAGCAGAAGACAATCAGATAACCAGATTTACCTTGCTGGCCAGAAAAGTCTTAGCATAGGTTCCTGATGCATTAATATGATAGAAAAGTTAATAAACATGTGATAAAACCCAGGTGATGACTAATTCTGCCAATATATAAGCCACGTATCAATTGCATAGAATATTCAAGCCAGGTTGATAAAAATTAAAAGCAGTCTAGTTATATTTGGACTTAGTCACATAAAATTGACATAATGATAACATTTCACATAGTGACAACCATGAGATTACACATTAAAACCTCTTAGCTTGATGGTGTGCTGTATTAAATATTCTGCAAGCAACAGCTACAATAGAACAATTCTTCTAAGAAATTTAGCAGTTTGAAAATATGTAGATTGAGGGAAAAGGTTCATAGTTTAATCTCTTTTCTTAATGTAATACTTAACCTAGGAGAAAATGCATTTCTAAAAGTAAACTTTCACAATAGATGTTTTCCCATTGTTTGCAATTGCTATAACCCATTTGGGAAGTGTGTGATGTGTCAGTTTACACCTTTCCAGAGTACTTTATAGCATCCATTGGTCACATTCTGCTGATAAAGTATAGTTTAACCAAAATAAAATGACTTGAGAGCTTGAGAGGCAAAATCATGAAAAGAGTAGGGGACGCACATAAATCAAGGAAGAGTGATGGCTGGGCAAGTGAGAACAAGATGAGACACACACACAGAGACAGAGAGAGAGAGACAGAGAGAGACAGAGACAGAGAGAGAGAGAAACAGAGAGAGACAGAGAGAGACAGAGACAGAGATAGAGAGAGAGGAACAGAGAGAGAGAGAGAGACAGAGACAGAAAGACAGAGAAAGAGAGAGAGAGAGATGGAGAGAGGCTACAAGACAGATCAAAATATTTCCAAATACTGAGTAATCCACTTTTCAACTCCCTCAAGTAACACGTATTAATTTTTATAAATGACGTGTTTATGGATGCCTTTATTGCAAAACAAAAATTCCTAGACTGTCACTATGAAGGTATCAGGCACAAGGAATTAATAAAGTCCAAAGTCCACATGGGGTAGACAAAACACGTTCTCATATTAAGACAATTCCATGTGGACCAGTGCTGTGACAGTGATGTGACAGTCTGAAGAAACTGTCTTTGCAAGGACCTCACTGGGGAGGTGACATTGCGTCTGGACTGTGAAGCATGAGTAGTCACCCAGGGGGAAGTTGAGGGGAGGGTCTAAGAAAATTTACTTTTGCTGAACTTGCCTTACAGTTCCTAAGGTATTGTGATAAATATTTCGTAAAAATTATCTTGAACCTTGTAACTACTATATGGATTTTATAGTTCTTGGAATTGATGATTATAAAGAGAAAAAGCCCAAATTTACTCAGTGTAGTGATGTAAACATGTAATCCCAGAACTCTGGGAGACTGAGGTAGGAGAATCAAAAAAGTTCAAGCCCAGCCCAGGTAACTTAGTGACTTGTCTTTCTCAAAATAAATAATAAAAAGGAGCTGAAGGTGTACCTCAGTGCAAAGGCACCCATTTTGCAGGAAAAGAAAAAAACCTTCATGTTTGCACAGTTAGCTAGTGGTAGATACGAATCCAGTATTGTATAAGTCCATGTTTTTTTCTACTCCAAAACAATTCCTTGAGGATATTTTGGGAAAATATCCTTGATTGGCAAAGTTCTGGTATTTTGGCACAGAATGTCAAGTTAGATACAGAGTGAGCAGATTAATGTGTAGTTTTGGTGAAAGAGCTGCAAAGATATAAAATTGAGGATTTTTTCATATTTCATTCTGCTAAGATTCGTCTTTTAATTTTAATGTATATAACTTAACACTTGTTCACACAACCAACACATACTTTTCTCACTATGCCATATGCATGCCCTATCATGAAATGACAATCTTGTAATTCTATATTAATCCTTTCTTTCCTTTTTCAACTTCAGTGCTATCTTTGTTCTCATGAAAGACTGGTCCCAGTCGCAGTTTTCTTTTATCCCAACTTTCAGATTCAGAAAGTGTATATTCTGTTCCTCCAAACTTTAAACTCCATTTTATCTTGGATTTAAAAATTAACCCTCAATGAACCAGTTGTTAACTGGTCTGCAGATATTCATTTATCATAGGAGCCAACTTTTTGTATTTGATTTATGCTTCTATTGAAAAGCACTCTGGCTCAAATGCATTAAATGTCAAACTTCTATTTTCAAAATTCATTGGCCTACTAGTTTTCATTGGTATTCTGTTTCACATAAAGATGGTTGGGCCAGCTGAAGTTCTGATCTGGTTTGGCCATAAAATGTCCCATGACATTGTTTTTGAGAGAGTTAGAGGCGTCAAACCAAGAGTTTTGGCCAAGTTCCAGATTAAGTCATTGACTTTTGCCTCTTAAATTCTCTCCTTGGCTTTTGATGGTATTCTTGGAGATTTTTCCAGGCTTGCCCTTGAATTATTGAAATGGTCTCTTAACCAGTCAGATGGTCACCCCTACTGACTCAAAGTATGTACTAATATTTGAGTCAACAGGTCAGTGGGTTGGGGAAATTTCTACCAGGTTTCCTAACTGTAGTAATTGGGAAGTCTCTGGGCATCCTTATGCTCCAGTGACATTTTGGAATCACTCAAAAATCAGTAACTTAAAGCAATGACCACAGTTTTACTTCAGTTTCTGTGACTTAGGTGAGAGTTATAGAGATGAATGTCTCTACTCTACTCTGCATCAACTGGGTCAACCCAAAGTGCAGGGCACTGGCATCATCTGATGTGTTGGTCACTTGCATATCTGACAGATGATGCTGTCTGTCGTCTGGACCTCGGCTGGAGCTATATATTGCTTTTCCATTTGGCCACCTACCTTTTCATAATTTATCTGCTGGGTTTTAGGTGTGAGTACCCTGAGAGGCAGTCAAGTTGGAGCTGAATCACTGTTCTCTAACTTAGCTGTTGAGATTAAATAATGTAATCTGAAATATTCATTTGGAATGAGTTTTTTTTTATTTTAAAGAGGGAAAACAGAACAAAACAATATAAAATACAAGAAAGAGCAGGAAAAAAAGAGACAAATAAACACTGATAACAAAAAATCCAAAACAATAAAAATACAGGCTTTCAAAACAAGGTGGTAGGAACTTAACAAAGGTTGTTATTTTGCATAGTTATCTTCAAAAGAGTCACTCAGATTACCAGATAGAGACAAGCAAAACTGATCTAATCTTATGAGTGTTAACTGTTTTGTTCTAAGAACTAATAGAATTAGTAGTACAAACATCTTAGCTATCTTAAGTGTATATATACAAATTTATATCTCAAAATGAGTTATTATGCCCAATCCAAATGAAAGGGAATGGCAATGAGATGTTACCTTTGGAGGGAGACATGTTGAAAAATTTGTGAATATATTCTAAATCACTGCACTTTTAAACTCTATTTAAAAAGAGGAGAAGTTGTTCTTTCCTTTTGAGCACTTCCTTTCCCTTGGGATAGGGGAAAGGAGAAAAGGAAGAAGGGAAAAAATTGTATGCATATAGGTATACATATATATGTGTATGTATGTATATACAAGATAGATAATTATACTACTAATCTCTGTAAGTTCATCAAAAAGAACATTTTGTGCTCTCATTGTTTGATTGCTTGATCATTTTTTCTTGCCTAAATCTTGTAACCTGAAAAATTGCTTCTAAGATAGCAATATGCAATACATTAACTAGTGTTAATTTCCTACTAGTTTTTTTTGAAATTCTGTACCACTTTTATCTTTTGTTTTGTTTTGTTTTTCAAATAAAAAAATAAAAAGAGGATAAGGTGCATCAGAGAGTATCAGATGCCAGGTTGTCTGATTTTGATCTCCCTGCTAAACCTACCAAGACTATATAAGTATACTTTAATGATAAAGAGTATGTACTATCTTTTTAAAATTAAGCATTGGCAGTCAGAGTCTCTAGGAAAAATCTAATACACTGTTTTTGGTCATAAAGTTTCATTGAGACATAACCATACTATTTAATTTATGAATTGTCTATAGTTTGTACTCAACAGTGAGAGCAGAATAGTTGCAATAGAGACCTATGAGGTATAAATCTTATAATATTTACCATATGGTACTTTACATAAAATGTCTACCAACTCGTTTTAAACTGTTCATCCATTGTAACATAATTTCCAATTTTGCTTAATGCTGAACACCAGTGTCTTGGCTAGTAGAACTCTAAAAGTACCATTTGCCACAGGGGAAAAGTCTTGATGGACCTGGATTATGTATGCAAAGTCATATAAATGACAAAGAGGTCATAGATAATACATTTATTGCATCACTACAAGTTCGATCAGAGAACTACTAAGGGATTTTCTACAAAGATGTGACCTAATGCAGTTGGTTCATCAGCATAAGGGAGACTCTCTCTTTTGTCAGTCATCAGAGCAGCCACTCAGGAAGGGAAGCAATGGATAAGATGGAACCTGAAAAGCTGAGCTATAAGTCAGGAAGTCAAACTAGAACCTCTTTAATGAGTGTGTTTATGCAGATGGTCTTGGAACCCATAGCAGTCTCTTACTTCCTCTTAGTTTCCTACTTCGATAATAGTGGTCTCCTATAGCAGAAACTGTTTTCCATTATCATTTACCTGCACCAAGTGTCACAGACTGAGTCGTTACTTCACTTCAGCCTTCTAAATCTCATATAAGATGCCCCTTATGGTCCACATTCACGACTAAGGAGGAGTAAATAATCTGGGAAATGGAGTCCAGCTCAATTGATGCAGTGCATATATTCATATCGTGCAAATGTAACTGGTCTCAGTAAACTCCAGGGTTAATTGGAAGAACATTCCACAGATATCTCAGAGTCTACACATACTCATTAACTGACCCTTCCCTTTTATATTCCAAGCTTGGCAATGATGCCAAGTTTGACACAGTTGTCTAAACTAGGAACCCAATAATCCTTGATGGCTCTTTCACATTCTTCAGTAACTCTGTCTTAAGTGCCCATTCTATCTTCTCAGTGTGTATTTAGTCTTTTTCTCCTTTGCATTGCTGATATCTTAGCTCATCCAGCACAGCCATCAATGAGACTATTATAACAATATGATAGAATGCTATGATATACCCCTATATTCCCTTCTAAAGCCTCAAGAGCTCATTGATGAGGCTTCTCAGAGGTGATTAACTCATGAGGGCATGACACTTATCAGTGGATTAGTCCACAGACGAGTTTTGGCTAAACATGATTTGGGAGGTGAAGCCTGGTTGGAGGAGTTGGACCTGGAAAGGTCTTCTTCCTGCTTCTCCCTTGATCTCTCTTTGCTTCTTACCACCATGTCATGAGATGGTTTTCCAGCCCCTCTGTTATGCTGCCCTGCCTTGGAGTAAACCCATGGACTGAAACCTCTACAGGCTATGGATAAAAATAAACTCCTCTTCCTTTAACCTGTGGGTATTGAGTACTGTCTCAGTGACAAAAAGTAACTAGGACATGGGAGAACACTGGGTTGTTAATCCTAAACTCCTTCAATCACCTGCTTCGCTGTTCCATGGGCAGGATATCTAAAACACATATCATGGCACCTGACCTGCAATAGTCATTTAATATCTCCTACTATTGAATTGAGAATAAAGTCTCAAATCACTGTAGCATCCAAGACCATTCATAACCTGAGATTGTAGACTTTGATTATTTTTTCCTACTACTTAGCACTGACACCTCTTTCTATGGGGTGAGGAATTACCAATTTACCAGTTTCAGTGGGAGGAACAGACTGCTCCTACCAGAAGAGCTGAAAATTTTAGTTGTCACATTTTTACAACTTCCCTCACAATATGATAGAGATTACTTCAAGTGGTACCAAAGTAGAAATTATTATGTTTGTTGAAAAAACATTTTTTCTTTTTGTGCTCTGATCATCAAGATGTGTTAGGATATCCCTCCCCACATCAAACAATTCTCCAATGGACAGCAGCTGGGTAGCCTACAATTCAGTTCAATTCAATTCTAACATTATCTTCTCAGAGTTACTGTCAGGTCCCACAAGTTAAGATATTGGTTCCATAAGACTTCCTTCCCCCTACTTCATTCAGATGACAGGCACAAGCCCCAGGTTGTGACTTGTGCTGCTGAAGGACTGACTGTAGATCAGGGATCCCACAATACCTCCTCTCGGTTAATTTACTAGAGTGACTTGGAGGGATCAGGGAAACAAGTTTTATAAAGATTCTTGCAAAAGATGCAGATCAACAGCCAGATGGAAGCCAGATGCATAGGAAAAAACATGAGCAATTGTCATGGGACTTCCATGCCCTTTCTGGGCACATCATTTGCTAGTTATTTCTACTTGTTTAACAATTTACATGCTCTCCACACTTTGATCTTTTGGAGTTTTACAGAGACATCACTACATAGGAGTGATTACATCATTGTCCATCAACCAACTCCAATCTTCTGCACCTCTTGCCTCTCTGGAACTTTTGGGTTGGGGTAAAAGTTCCAAGTCTCTAATCCCATGATTGCTTACACTGGCAACCAGCTGCCAATCCTAAACCTGTCTAGGACCCTACCAAGACTGGACTCATTCAAACAAGTGATTTCCCAGAACTCGATCTACAAAGAGCACTAGGAGATCTGTCTCAGGAACCAGGGGAAGAGACCAGATATATATTTCACATTATCACAACAGGGACTTCTCTGGAGACAGCTGAAACTTGCTGCAAGCTTGATTTTCTTGGTGCAGGGTTGGCAATATGGCCAATTGTTTTGTTTCATGATTTTAAAATGTTCTGAAAAATTTTTTTTCTGACCAGTTCTATTCCATGGTTTGACTGTTGTTCTGACTTGTGTTGGTGGATGTGTTGATTGTTGTTAAGCTTGTCTCTAACCCTGTCTCTCCAGCCTCCTTAATAAGTCTGTGAGTAACTTACTATCCTTTTAACAAGCTACTTTTTATGCTAGCCATCTGTGAAGGTTTGTGTTGCTTACCTTGTCAGAGGGAGAAATTTGTAGACATGCAACAGACATCTTGAGAATATAGGGGAACAGACAATTAAATATAAATCAATTCAGAAAACTTAAAATTATGGAGCTACTGAATTAAATGGCCCCAGGCTTGAGGATTTAGACTTACATATTTGATAAAATTCTGGATTGGTCAAAGTGTGAGAAATTACCATTGTTAAGCAATTCTGAGATGAATGTGAATTGATGCGTCAATTTGGAACGCAATTTGGTAGTTTCTATGAAAATAAAATAGTGACCTTTGACTCAGTATTATCTATTTTTAAAATCTATTTGACAGATTCAAAAAGCACTAATATATAGGGATGTGTAGAAGAATATTTGTTAGATGGACGTGGTGGCGCACGCCTTTAATCCCAGCACTTGGGAGGCTGAGGTAGGTGGAGCATTGTGAGTTCGAGGCTGGCTTGGGCTACAATGTGAGCAAGGCTGGACTGAACTACATAGTGTGACCCTGCCTTGAAAAATATAGGGCTGGGAGTTTGGCTCAGTGGCTTAAGTGCCTGCCTGGCAGGCACAAGGTTGTGAGTTTGATTCCCGGTACTGCAAAAACCAGGAATATTTGTTATAACATTTCTAGTGGTAAAATACTGAAAGCAATCTGAATGTGCATCAACAAGGAATGATTGTATTTATAGTAATATAGTACTTGAGTTGTCACAACATACAGACACACACACACATATGGTCAGTATAAAAATTGCCATCTGAGCCAAGGATATGGCATAACTCAAAGGCAGTGTGAATGCTTAGCAAATGCAAAGCCTTAGATTCTGTTTCTAGCATCATAATAAAAACTATTTTTATGAAAGGGTGCAGTAAGAGTTTTTCTTTTTTGTATAAATTTGTATGAGTGTAGATAAACATAGAAAAATAGACTCTTTACTGTTGACACTGACTACTTTGAGAGAAAGAGGATGTATGCAAGAAAGCAGAAGTAGATCATCTTTTCCTTTTTATGATTCAGTAACATTTGACTTTATACATAGGCATGTAATTATTTTTTGAAAAATATCCAGTGTAGAAATGCTTTCTTCAAATATTACTCTGTTGTTATCTCATGCTAAAAGGTGACTTTGAACTGGTGGCATAATACAGAGGTTATGAAATCAGGATTGGAGTAATTTCTTGATTTAACTACCAAGTGAAATATATTGAGGTGAATATTTTCTCTTTGAGCATCATTTCCCCCATTTTGATATCAGGTAGTCCCTTGCTTTTATGATTTACATCTGTAGTGTCCCACAAAGTCCCCCAAAATGTGGTTCCTCTGTGTCCATGTAGGTTTATAAATTGTGAAAAATGTACCACTTGGATGAAGGACGTTGTTACGAGAGAGGCTCTGTATATGTGGAGGTAGAAAGCACATGAGAACTCTGTGCTCAGAAACTGATTAGATAATGAGAACACTATCTTCATCAATGAATTATTTCACTGATGAGATCATAATTTGAGGTCATTATTAAAGAGTGATGGAAGTTTGGAAGGTGGGGCCTAGTTGAAAAGAGTATATAGTGGGGAATGATCTTGGGGTTTATAGTGTGTCCCTGGCCTTTTCTTTGTTTAACTTTTTGTCTCTGCTTTCTCTTTTCCATGAGGTGAGCAGCTTTCTTCCACCCTGTCCTTCCACCATAACATTATGTCGTAGTTCAGACCCACAGCAATGGGACTGGATGATCACAGATTGAAAACTCTGAAGCCACCGGCTAAAATAAACCTTTATTCCCTTAATTAATTTGTGTATTTTCTCACCAGCAAGGGAAGGTGACTAATACATTTGGCTGCAACTACCTGGAACACAAATTCTCACTGCTTTTATCAATACCCCAGTAAAGAGACTGATCACTTAAGTAAATAAATTTTACCAAAAGGGTACTATAGTGATTTTAAAGCTTTTTTTGTTAAGAGATTTAGGTTCACAGCAAAATTATGAAGAAGTACAGAATTCTTATGTATTTTCTGTCTCCAGAGCCTCTCTTGTACCAACATCCCACATCCAAGTGGTACATTTGTCACAATTGATACACCTATAGGGACACATAGTCATCACATTAGGACTGTAATTTACATTAAGGTTGACTCTTGGTATTTTATATTCTATGGGCTTGAAAAGGTACAGTGGCACATATCTGTTATTGTACTATAGTACCCAATATTTCTCACTGCCTGTGGCACTTAAGGTGGGGTTTTAACTTGATTGGCTTTGGCACCTGTTAAGGTTTATACATTACATCAACTTGAGAAGTCTAGAAGCTTAATTAAGTAACTCAGTAGCTCTACATCCTGGGGTGTAGAGCATAAGCAGTTACCTGTTCATTGTGTCAATTTGAGAAGGTCAGAAGTTTAACTGAGAGACTCAGCAGAGAGCCAGGGCCCTTAGTTTGTAAATATCCTCGTTGTATGCAAAGCAAGGCAAGGAGGTTTGGGAATGCTACACCCACCCTGGAGGGGGGTGTGTCCTGTGTACAATATAAGGGAGAAAATGAGGCTTGCTCTTCCCCACTTTTATTCTGGATGCTTTTGTTCAGCTGCTGCCTTGAAGTGTTGCCCCAGTGCCATGCCACCCTGCCTTGGAGCCAGCTGATTATGGACTGAAACCTCCAAAATATGTAAGATAAATAAACTTTTTCTTCCCTAATTTTGGGTGTCAGGTGTTTTGTCTCAGCAATGAGTGAAAAGTAACTAAGACAGCATCCTAGCAGGAGATTGGTGGAGCACACTTCTGGGTGTTTCTGAATGGGTCACTGAGGTGTGACCTGGAAGTCTAAGTCTGTTCTCTCATCCTTTCCTTTCTGGCACTGTTCTTTCCCATCCACCGTTAAGTAAGCCTCTTTTCTGTACTATCCCCTTCCCTCATGGTGTTTTCACCTCAGAGCCAACCAAACAGGAACTGCATCCCTCTGAAACTGTGAGAGATTAAACCTCACTTCTTTGAGTTGTGGATGTAGATTCTGTGTTTCAGCAACAAGAGAAGAAGTCCTAAGGTCTTTAATGGTCTACCTATTGTCCTCTCCACTCTCCTCATAGTGACTTTTTAAATGAGGGGCTCAGGGCTTATTAACTAGGTGGATGGAATTAAAACTCTCCAGTCAAGAACTGCAGTCTTTTGGTTGGTCTCAGAATAATGGCAGGGGAATTAATAAATGAAGATGCTTTAAGTCTGTATTGGGTGATACTATGTTTCCCCAAGTCCTCATATACTTTTGATGGAACTGAGTCTGGTGCTTGCTTGTGATTGGTTTGTTGTCTAGAGCAGGGATTGGCGATGTGAATGCTGCATCTGCCCAGGAGTGGAGGTGAGATACAGTGTAAAGGAGGCGAGTCTTCCTCTTTCTCGCTTCCCCCCACTCTCTCTCTCACACCAGTGTGCTGCACAGTTGCTGTTTGTGGCCTCCATGAATGGCAGACCTGCCACACCACACTGCCTTAGAGCCAACTAAGTATGGACTAAAACTCTCAAGAAACTATAAGAAATAAAACTTTCCTTCCCTAATTTGGGGCATCAGGTATTGTGTCTCAGCAATGAGCAAAAAGTAACTAAGACAAAGTCTAAACTTGATATGGCCCTGAAAAATAACACACAAGATTTCTCTTCTTTGTACTACCATTTTTTAAAAAGATAGACAAATGTATCTCTTACCTCTGAGTTCTAATACATTTATATCACATTTTACTTAGTTTAGATTTCATTTGTGGGTATTAACCTCATGAAAAAATTTAGACAACCCTACCTATGACTAAAGTATTTGCTCAATCATATCTGCATGTTTGCTTCTGCTATGGCTAAGCACCACAAAATGAATGGTTTAAATAGATAAATTGAATGTCTCACAGTTCTGGAGGCTAAAATCAAGCTGTCAAAAAAGTTATCTTCCTCAGAGAACTCTCAAGAATAACACATTTTATGCTGCTCTTGTCTTATGGTTGGTTACCAACAATAGTTTGTGCTACTTGATGTTTTGGTTTGTGTCTAGATGTCAAATTCTGTTTTAGTTAGTTTTCTTATTGCTGAGACAAAATATCTGACACCTAAAGTTAAGATGGAAAGGTTTATTTAGCTCACAATTTGTAGAGGTTTCAGCCCATAATTGGCTAACTCCAAGGCAGACTGGAACGTGGAAGAGGAGCGAAAGTTTAGAGCAGGAAAAGACACCAAAAGCAACAAGGAAGTTTGAGTGTCTTTCTGTTCCTTTTATCTTATCCACACTATTGGGATTAGGTCAATGCCAAATCAATCAGTGGACTTACTTAGTAATCATATACCCTTAATCCCAGCCTCACATGCTCTAAATTCAGCTGCCTGTAAAAAAGCCCTATGACTGCATGAAGCATTGAGAGGAAATCTAGACATATACTATGACATCATGCCCCCAGCTCTCCAAAGACTCATGCATGTCCCTTCATGTAGAAGACATTTAGTCCATCTACTAGAGTTGCCAAAGTCCTAACGGTTTCAGCATTACTGAAGAATCTTCTGAGATTTAAGAGAAACTCTTAGCTGTGCGACCTTGAACAAACGAACACTTCCAAAATTCGATGTCACAAGATAGTCATTTACATTCCGAAAGTTACGAACAAGGGGATGCAAAGGAAAGGGATCAAAACAAGTCTAAAATCCAGAAAGGGCAAACATTAAATCCTGTAGTTCCATGTGAAACATCCAAGACAATCTGTGGCAAAATGTGAACTCCAAAGGAATTGGGTGGCTTTTCCCCAAAGGCACTTCTGGCGGTTGTAGCTCCCATGACTTTTATCTTGGACCCACTCTGTTCCCTCCTTGCAGTTCTCCTCAAACAATCCATATTCCTGGCTTCTCCAAATGTCTGGGGTTTCCAAAGTACCTTTGGCTTCACATTCACAACTTTGCACAGTACCATCATAGTGGCATGCTGCATGACCTCTCATGACTTCTTCTGAAGTCTGAGAGGAAGTCTTCATGACACTACAACTCTTCCACTCTGCATGAACCTAAAACCACCACCATATGATGCCAAACTGTCACCAACTGGAGCAGTGGACAGGCTTCCTTCTCTCTTGGCTGTTGGGCTCAAGTGCCTATAAACCAAATCCTGAGGAACAACTTCCCTAGGCTGCCACCATTATGGAACATGGTGTTCTGGAGCTGTCTTCCAAACCATTCTTTCACTTTTGCAATTTTGAGGCTGCAAAGGATGGAGTACTTCTGCTTCTTGTGATGCCCTCAGGTCATGTTTTCTATTCTGCTCCTTCTCGGCTATCAAGATCTACTCTACTGTATCTTTGCAGTCTACAACTTTCTTGGAGCTTCCTTTATGACCAAACTCAAAATGTTTTAAATCATTCTTCTGGTCTCTTTACTCCAGAGTCTCAACATAGATCTGGTTAAAGCCCCCAATAGCAGCCATGCCACTGCCTCAACATTAGGTTGTCTTAAAATATCTTCTGCCAGATTCATTAGTCTGCCACCATTAATCTCAGTCTCAGGCAAAGTCTCTGGACGTGAGCAAAATGCAAACAAACTATTTGCCAAGTCATAACACACATTATCTGGAGTCCAATAACAAATGCAGCCCTTCTTCCCAGCAGAAACTGCCCACGCCTGGTCTTTACCAACAGGATTTCTATCAGTCTTCTTGTTTCTAGGCTCTAATTGAAATTTCCAATATAATACAGCCTAAGGCATTCAATTTCTATTAATTCAGCTGGCATCTCTGAACCTTTCCAAACTCTTCCCACAAGCCATTCACAAAGGCTCCTGAACCACAAAGTCAGGTGTAGTCACAGCAGTGACCCACTTCTTTGGTACAAAATTCTGCCTTAGTTACTTTTCTCTTGTTGCTGAGAACAAACACCCTGAACTGAAAGTTAAAGAGGAAAACTTTATTTAGCTCACAGTTTGTAGAGATTTCAGTCCATAATAGGCTATCTCCAAAGCAGGGTGTCTTGGCAGAGGGGCATCTCAGAGAAGAAATAGTTCATGGCAGCAGAAAACAGCAAGAACAAGCAAGCAAGGGGGATATAAGGTTCTGTCCTTATATTGTACACAGCTACCTGCCCTAGGATGGCTGTAGCACTGAGGTCCTTAACTCTAGCCAGAACTATGCCAAACCAATCAGTGAACTGATTTAGTAAGCACACACTCTTAGTCCCAGCATCACATACTCTAGATTCAGTCACCTCCAAAAGAGCTGTATGACCTCATGAGGCCTTCAGAGGACATCTAGACACAAACCATAACACTTAATTTGCAGGTACACCACTAAAATCTCTATATTTATGTTTACATGGTGCTTTCCCTGTATGTATGATTGTGTCCAAAATTTTCCTTTATACAAAGCACCAGTAATATTGGATTAGCTATACACTTCACTCCAGTATGTCCTTAACTGATTACATCTCCAAAAATAGTCACCTTTAGGGTACTGGTACTGGGACCTCAATATATAAATTTCTGAGAGAAACAGTTGAACCTACAACAGTGTGTTCAAAATAATGAAAAGAATATTGTGTATAAGATGACCAACACATGTGAAATATTTGTTAGATAATAAATCCCACTATTTTGACACCGATATTTAGCAATCACACTTATGTAATCTGATAAAAATATTCTTCACTTTCTATTATATTGACTTATTTAATGATGTCTAATCACATCAGGCACACTTCAGGATCATGGTTATCTGCTTGGAATGTTGAGTTTTAAGTCGTGGTCCTCAACTGAGTAATGTATCACCAAGAAATTCATATTGGAGCTCATATATCAGTAAGACATGTTTTTTTCCACTCCAGCCAGTTCCAGATTTAACATTTGTGAAAATAACATGTTTCTAACTTTTTAAATTCTTGAAACTGTTAGCAGAAATATATAAGAGAATATCATAATTTGGAAGACAGAGAAAGAATCCAAGTGACATTAGAGTTCATTTGTAGCAGAGTAGTCAGTTTGAAGTTAGTACATAGGCCATTTTGGAAAATGGCGTTACAGGAAAATGGAATTGTATTAATAATTGGCAGAACTTCAGGTTGCCTTTAAGACTGGTTTTCACAACATTATTTTAGGATGACAGGCCCTCATATATCAAAGTGATTTATTTATTCATTGGCCTGCTACGTGCAACACTGCAGAAAAATGTACAAATGACTCAGATGCATTAGTAATCACAATAGAAATAAAATGTTCTGTTAAATCTGGTCACTTTAAACAACCATTTAGAAGATGAGCAATCTACGATGATACTTCTTTTGGAAATGTCAGTCATTTTCTCTACCACTGGTCTTTTCCATGTACTATCAGTGTGTCAGTATTATTTTGAAACTCTAGACAATTTGACCTTGTTATAAATCCACATTTTCATTTTCCTCATGTTAAGGTTTCTTCCTCTCACTTTTCAGTTATTAGTCATCATTGCTGGTAACAAAATCCTTAATATGCAGAATTGTATTAGCTTGAGAAAATGAATTAATTGTTAACCAGTTTACACCCACTTCACTGGTTAATGTTTTCACACCAACAAGTTTAACTAACCAGTTTACATATGTGAACAGAAAATATTGATTAGAAAATCATTGTAGTTCAAGGTATAGTTCTTGAGATTAGTGAGCATCTGTCCACTCATTAGACACTGAATGTTTTTTATTTAAGAGAAAAAAAAAACACATATAAGAAAGCCAAAAAGCAAAAGAAAAACAAATGACAACAGTGAATCTACAACAGTAACATTATAGGTTTACAAAAAAAGATGATAGGAACTTGACAATGGTTGCAATATTGTGTACTGTTACCTTCAATATGGTTGTTTACATTAACAGATATAAACATGTAAAATTGATCTAATTATATGAGTATTAACCGATCTTTCTCAATAACTAATACATTCAGCAGCATAGTCATTTCAGTTGTCTTACATATACATATATACAGATTTATGTCTTTTTCCTTTTCCCTTCCTTCTTTCCTCCTTTTCCCTTTTCCAATTACTTTTGCTCTTTGAGCAGTTTTTTACCCTTACACACTATTTATTGTAGATTTTGGATCATATATACTGTTTCAGTTTCTTTCACTAGGGAGACAATACAGTATTTACACATGTGGGTTTGATGTATCTCACTTATAAGTATGGTCTCAAGTCATAGACACTGAATTTTGCCATGTTTGGCTCACAGTTTCTAACCTTTCTCTCCTCTAAAAATATTTTTTTTTTTCATTTTACATCAGTAATTAATTTAGGTGACCAAACCTTGGAGATTCTCAGTAAGAGAACTTATACTGTTAGGAAATAAAAACCGGAATGTGCTTATTTTAATTCAAAGACCCTTTCTTATATCATGGCAATTTTCTCAGTTCTTTATAGCTATCAACTGTCACCATAATCGTCAACTTCTTATCCCTGCTTTGTTCTCCAGATCTGATATTATTCTCTTGGTTTATATTTTTTTCTTACTGTTTGTGGACTGTATCATAGATTTGTCACAATACTTGATATATCAAATTTGGACTCATATAAGTAAATAACTTTTCTTATTCTTTGAATTCTTAGAAAAGCCAAAGAAAAATCTATAGTTGTGCTTTTAAAAATTCACTTCTACCATCACTAGACAGCAAATATCAGTCATATATTAGTTGCAGTTTGGGTCTTAAATGTCCCTCAAAGGCCAAGATTAAAGTGTTCATTTCCATCTGATGATGCTATAGGAAGGTAGTAGAGACCTAGGATGTGTGGTTGAGCTGGAGAAAGTGGGTTCATGGGGCAAGCTCTTGAAGGATCCACGGGACATTCTCTCAGCTTCCTAGCCACCATGAATTGAGCATCTTTCCTGTGCTTTGCCAGGATGTACTGAATAAACTACAGAGCCAGAAACAATGGAGCAGGTGATAACGGACTGAAGGCTCTGAAACTGGCAGCTAAAATAAAGTTTTTTCATCTTTAAATTGTTCAACTCAGGTGTTCTGTCACAGTGATGGAAAACTAATAGTCACTGTTCCATAGATATTTTACTGACATTACTAATGGGTACTGTAGATATTTGTAATACCTATTTATAGCATCATGTCTGATAAAATACTTGGAGCTTTAGTTTCCAATGAGGGAACTTTATGGTTCTTATTTGTAGCAATGCCAGAATTTAAAGAAATACTGGTTCTTTTTAGTGTTACTACCTTGGATCATCTCCAAGCAATAGCTAGATAAGCACCTCTCCAAGCCCAAATCTTGGGTAGGCTACTCATTTTAATAAAGGAGCCTCAAAATGTAATGATCTACTATATGACCTTCAGAAGTCAGCCAGAGAATATAATTTAAAACATTTACTGTACACTTTTGATCAAAAATTCTGTTCGGGATAATAATATTAAAAACTGACTAAAAGATTTGCGATCCATGTGTTTCTGGAAATGTTTTAAATCGTATCACTACATCATGCCAAATTAAGCTACATTTTTGTTTGCTCATAAAATTATTTTTATGGTACTGATGTATTGGAAATATGCCATCAGATATATTTAGGGAAGTGGATTGCAATGTCTTTCACTGCACTACACAGTGCACTTTTCATGAGGACCAGTGGAAGAAATTTCTTAGGTTCTCTATTTGAAAATAATAGCTCTTCTGAGGAAGTGCCAGTTTCTTACTATGATTTGTAAACTAGGAAGCTTATATCATACTAGTGGAATATCTATGCAAATAGAATCTTAGGTCATGCAGTTTGGGGTACAGCTTTTACCTTAGATATTATTTCACCTATGCTTATTTTCTCTCCATCTTTATTTATTCACCTCTTAAAAAATACATTTTTTTTCACATTGGCACAAATCCTTTTTAGAGCCAAACACATGCTAAATATATAACTCAGTAAGTAAAACACAGAAAGAAAAACTGCTGAAACATAATTTTAGGAAATGTATAGAGTGACAGTGTTTTAAAAGCATTATTTTGACAGCCAGATGCAAGGTCTGGGTGGTGCCACTCTCCAGAGTGTGCTCTGCCTAGCCACCTGGGTCCTGGAGGTTCCGACCCCCAGTCAGTAAGGCAGAGGGTCCAGCAACACACTCCGGGAGTGTGCCCTCACTAGCTGCACAGAAGATTGAGCTCTACCTAGCCCAGAATTTCAGCGTGATCCATCAGGGGAGCACCTGGCCAGCCTTGCAGGATACAGAGATACTGAGCTTAGCCCAGCCCAGAGCCCCAGAGCTGCTCATCAGGGAATGGCCAACATAGCTGCAGGGCCTTAGAGAACTTGAGCTTTGCCCATCAGAGCACAAGGCATGAGCTCCATATTCAGGGGTGTGGCCATGTGGCAGGGCCTAGAGGTTGCAAACCCACCCAAGCAGGAGCAAGGCCCCAGCACTATACACCTGGGACTTGGCACTATATGCTTGGGACTTGCCTGGGCTTGCCCCGTGCTCCAGAGGCTCTGAACTCCTCGCAGCCAGACTCAAGGTCCTGGTGGTGCCACACTCCTGGGTGTGCTCTGTCTAGCTACCTGGGTCCCAGAGGTTTTAAACTCCACCCAGCCAGGCTGAAGTTCCAGTGACACACCCCAGGGCTGCATCTCTGCTAGCCACCTGGGTCTCGGGGATTCTGAACATCACACAGCCAGATTCTAGGCCCCAGCAACAAGCCCCAGGGGGTTGACCCTGCTAGCTACAGGGAGGCTACAATCTTTGTCCAGCCCAGCATCCCAGAGCAACCCAGCAGAGCACATCAGGGGAACACACAGCCAGCCTCACAGACCACGGAACACAAGGGTCCAGCACAATAATCTGGAGGTATGTCCTGGCTAGCCATGGGGATATTGGAGGATTGAAGCTCTACCCAGCACAGTGTTCCAGTGCAATCCATTGGGAAGCTACCTGCCCAGCCACACAGGTCACAGAAGAAAATGACAAAATGAAAGACCAAGAGGCAGTCTCAATCCCCCAGCCCGCTGAGAACAAACCCAGGAGACACTGAAATGGAAGACAGTGGGAATCACACAATTGAACTTTCTGAAATGATAGAAAATGAAGTAAAGAAACAACTCCATGAAGCTATAGAGAATTCAAATCACAAATAATCTCTCAGCTAAAAGATGAAATGACAATCATTATGAAGGAAATGCTGTGTGTATCTAAAGAACATCAAGATTAATAAAATAGATGAACATAAGAAAATGATGGAAACTTTAAATGAACAACATAAGACACAAATAAAATGCATGGAACAGATTCAAAGGGAAATCCAAGAAATGAAAAATTCCATGGAAAGTTGGCAAAACTGCTTGAATGAAGCTGAAGATAGAATCTCAGACCTCAAGGATAGAATGAAAGCTTATGATCATGAAAGAAAAGATCTCTCAAAAATAACAAGGAACCAGGAGACAATTCAACAGCTGCAAGATGTTGCCAGGAGAAATAACATAAGATTAATAGGCATCAATGAAAAAGCAGGGGTCAATACTAATGACGTGTGAAGACTATTTGCAGAAATAATAGCAGAAAATTTTCCAAACATGGGAAGATAATCTCATACACAGGTAAGTGAGGAATACAGAACCTCAATTAACCATAACCAAAATAAATCTTCACCCAGACATATAATAATTAGGGTATCAGAAATACAGCACAAGAAAAAAACACAAAAAGCTGTCAGAGAAAAGAAACAGGTCACCTATGAAGGAAAGCCTATCAGATCCACGACAGACTTCTCAACACAAACCTTCAAGACAAGAAGAGCTTGGAATGAAGTATTTCAAATCCTGAAAGAAAACAACTTGCAACCCAGATTGATGAATTCTGCAAAACTATCTTTAGAAATTGAGGGAGAAATAAGATACTTTCATGACACAGAACAACTGAAGAAATTTATGGCCACCAAACCAACACTACAAAGAGTTCTGAAAGGCACTCTAGAAAGAGATAAAGATAGCTACAATCTTAAGAACAACGACAAAAGGAAACCACTAAGCAGGGCAAATAATTAAACAGAAAATGTAGAAAACCAGCAACAGAAAGATATCATGACAGGGATAGGTCAGTACATATCAGTTATATCAATCAATATAAATGGTCTCAACCCACCAATAAAAAGAAACAGACTATCAGAGTGGATTAAGAAACAAAATCCAACACTATGCTGTGTACAAGAAACACATTTCACTCAGAAGGAAACTCACAGACAAAAATCAAAGGCTGGAAAACAATACTCCATGCAACAGGAACCCAGAAAAAAGTAGGGGTAGCTACTATGTTTGCAGACAATACGAACTTCAAACCGAAAATGATCGAAAGAGATAAAGAAGGTCACTACATACTTGTTAGGGGAGAACTTCAGGAGGAAGAGATTACAATCATAAATATATATGCACCAAATATGGGAGCACCCAACTATGTAAGATAATTCTTAATAGACATGAAAAACCAAATAAACAATAATACAGTTATAACAGGGGACCTTAACACCCCACTGTCACAGAGAGACAGATCAACCAAACAAAAAATCAGCAAAGAAATAGCAAAACTGAATCAAACTTATGAACAAATGGACCTAGTAGATGTGTACCAAGTGTTTCACCCATCAACATCAGAATACACATTCTTCTGATCTTTCATGAACACAGATGCAAAATATTTAACAAAATATTAGTACATCAAATTAAATTATGAAACATTACCAAAAGTTACAAACATGACCATGAGGAATTTATAATTGTCATTCAAGATTGGTTCAGCATTTGAAAATAAATTAGTATAGTCTATCACTTCAAGAGTTGAAAGAAAGAAAATCTCATAATTGCATTAATAGATACAGAAAGAGCATTTGACAAAATCCAACACTGATTCATAGTAAAAAAAAAACTCAAGAAACTAGAAATAGAAACTTTCTTAACTTGATGAACATCTGTGTGAAACCTCCAACTAGTATCATATTTAATGGTGAAAAACTAGAAACTTCTTCACTAAGATCAGGAACTATTACCTCTCAACACAACTTTGTGTGGAAATCTTGCTTATCTAACTTTAGGTAGAAAAAAGGACTTAAAAGATATACAGATTGGGAAAGAAGAAATAAACTACATTTATTCTCAGGTAATATGAATTTCTATCAGGCTATCCAAAACCTGAGAGAAATCTTCTGGAACTAACAAGTGGTTATGGAAAGATCATATTATTCCAGGGTGATACACAAAAATCAACCACTTTCCAAATACACCAGCAATGAACAAGTGGGTATTGAAATTAAAAACACAGTGATATTCATATTAGTAATTTCCCCCAAATGAAACACTTTATGCATAAATCTAAGAAAGTATGTTTAATACCTATAAGAGGAAAAGTACAAAACTCTGATTAAAGAAATCAAAGAAAAACTAAATAAAGGGAAAGAGATATTCCATGTTTATAAGTAGAAAATTTCAGTTTTCAAACTG
>RJWM01022194.1:0-34090 GCA_004363535.1 Dasyprocta punctata | reverse complement strand
ATGTCTATATCTGTCAATATCCCCAACCCCTAGGAAGGTAATGATATGCAATATTGTAACTACTGCCAAACTTCAACCACCTCAGTGTGTAAACCTACAATGTTATCATATCAGATCTGTTGTTGTTGTTTGTCTGTCTTTTTTGACTTTTATTTCTAGCTTCTGTATCTATTTTCTCTTAAATAAAAAAAAAATAAAACAAAACAAAAAAAATAAATTGTGCTGCTGGGTACAGCAACATATGGGTATGCAAGCATCACCATAACATGATGACTTCTGCTCTTTCAGGACTATTCCTAGAAGGGGAAATAGCTGGGTCGAATGGAATTTCTCATTTTAGTTTTTTGAGGAATCTCCATACTGATTTCCATAGTGGTTTACTAGGTTTCATTCCCATCAGCAATGCAGAAAGGTTCTGTTTTACCTGCGGCCTCGCCAGCATTCGTTATTATTAGATTTTTTTGATGATAGCCATTCTTTTGGGGTAAGATGGTATCTCAGTGTTCCAGTTTGCATTTCTCTAATGGTCACAATGTTGGCCATTTTTTCATGTATTTATTAGCCATCTGTACTTCTTTTGAGAAATGTCCATTCACTTTGGTTGCCCATTTTTTGACTGGGTCTTTTATTTGGGGGTGGGGGAGTTAATTTTTTTTGAGTTCTTTATATATTCTAGATATTTGTCCTCTGAGGAAGAGCTGGCAAACTTTTCCCCATTCTGTAGATCATCTGTTCACTCTTAGATATTTCTTTTGCTATGCAGAAGCTTTTTAATTTGATCCCATTTGTTGATTTTTGGTATTATTTCTTGTGCCCCTGGGGTTCTGTTCAGAAGGTTCTTGTCTGTGCCTATCTATTTCTTCAAGAGTTGTACTGATTTTACCTTCCAGCGGATTGTTTCTGTTTGAACAGTTAGGTCTTTGATCCATTTCGATTTTAGTTTAGTGAAAGATATGGGGGTCTAGACTTGGTCTTCTGCATGTAGATATCCAATTTTCCCAGCACTATTTACTGAGGAGGCTGCCTTTCCTCCAGTGTGTTTTTGACCTCTTTCTTTTTTTATTTTATTCTTTTTGTCTTTTTGAGACAGGTCTCACTATGTGGTTCAGGCTGGCCTTTGGTTCACTTTGAAACCCAGGCTGGTCTCAGACTTGCAACGATCTGCCTGCCTCAGCCTCTCGAGTGCTGGGATTACAGGAATGCACCACCATGCCCGGCTTTTATTTTGTTCTGAGACAGGAGCTTCTGTGTTGCTCAGGCTGGGTTTGAACTTGCAATCTTCGTATCTCAGCTCTCAGCTTCTTAGAGTGCTGGGATTGCTAATGTCATTTTTTTCCACTCTGCTTTCTCTAAGGCCAACCTCATGTAGATTAGTCCACCTCTTCCAGCTGCATAGGGGAAGGTGAGCTAAGAGTGACTCTCTCTGACTTTTCTACTACTCTCTGAGGCTAGATGAATTGGCATCCAGAAATCTCAAGGGATGCTCCCTTTGTCAGTTGTCTTGTTTGTGTGTAAGGCAATGACTGTAACAGGCAGGGAGCCCTTCCCGCAAAGCCTGGATTTCAGGAGGGAGGTGAGTTCATCAGGCATCTCCCAACAAGTTCTCAGGACATCCTGGGAGAACATAGTGAAGGACAGCTACACGGGGCCAGGAAAGACTCCTCAGGGGCCCTCACACTGCCTGGAGAGTGGGTGTGGGAGTAGCTGATCTGCGGGGAGGACAACAAAGCGTTCTTTCATCCATAATCGCACGCTGGGGTGCATGCAGCTACCACGCAGATCTGTTTCTTCGTGTAGTGCAGGTAAATACAGTGGGTTGGACTTTTAAAATACTCTCTTAGGGCTGGAGATGCAGCTCAGTGGCAAAGCGAGGCCCTGGATTTGATTCTGGTAATGTAATAAATAAATAAATAAGTAAATACCATATTAAAACCTATTACCCTTCATGTGAATAGACTTTCTTAGGGTTTTTCTCTCGATGCTGCGGTGAGTTTTCTCAGCATGGTGCTCTGCCATGAGCTGAGAAGGAACCACTGGTCCCAGGGGTTATGGAGACAGGAAGGGCGCCCACATCAAGATTTCAGAAACAGGACTCCCCTGGATTCTTGGGGGCACCCAGGTGCACCCCAGTGAGGCTGTGTGGCACAGCGGGGTCTTGAGGGGTGCAGCATCCCAGTAAGTTAACTGGGACCACTGAAGAGGTCCCTCAGGTCCCGTGTTAGTTTCCAGGCGTTTCCTGGTTGGGACTTGGAATTGTGGGAACAACAGGCAGATGCTGGTAGGGTGGGGGTGGGGTTACCTGGAGCACTGAGCTCCCCAGGGAAGCACTGTCTTGGTTCGAGAGGCCCAAGAGTCCTGGGAGCGCCTGGGTATCTGCCACCTGGCCCTTCTGATGGTGGCTTCCTCCTCGGCCCAGCGGCAGTGGTGTCGCATTCCCCTGTTCTTTTCAGATGCCCATTTTTCAGTGGATCTTTTATTTGGGGGAGTCTGGATGTTAGTCCCCTGTCCGAGGTTGAGCTGGTGAAGACGTTCTCCCCATCATGTGTGTCGTCCCTTCATCCCGTCGTGCGACCCCGGGAAAAGTGACTCCAAACCTCTGGACCACTCCAGGTTGACGGAGTAGAACCAGGTGCCCTCCTCACACCTACTCGTGGGGCCACTGCACACTTTCTTGCACACCCCTGCACACTCACAGCGCTTCCCAGCCGCCACCCTTTCGTTTCCCCGAGGTGACTGGATGTTCTGCAGGCCGCGTCCTTGTTTCCCCGGAGTTGTCCTCCCACAGTTACTCGCTGCATCGGGGCAATCCTCAGGCCTCTTCTCTCAGCCCTAGATGCCTGTCAGACCAAACGGGCCATCTCCTGGAGGCTCACTCAGGCCCTGAGCCCTGGCCTGACCCTGGGCAGGCTTTCTGGGCAGGCAGAGCCATGTCAGCGCGTATTCTGTCCTTGAGCCCCTCCGGGGACAGCTCAGGGCCCTCCCTTCCCTGTCGGTACCGGCGAGAGGCAAGGCCACCGTGCCCTGGCCCATCGCTGTGTCCTGATGGCTCAGCAGACTGGGCGTGTGGTCAGTCTGAGTGTCCAGGCGTAGGTCTGCGGTGCCGCCTCGAGCAAGTTCATAAACCACCTTGCATAATGGACACAGGGTGATCAAAATGTATGGTGACTGGGTAAAGTCTTTAAAAAATTTATTACAGTAAAAAACACCTTGCTGCGAATCCCCCTCAAAACACTCCCTCTTGCTTCAGACACACTTGCCTCATCGTTCTCACCACTTTCTGAAGCAGCTCTGGAAGTCCTCTGCTGTGAGTAGCTTTACGAGATGCGATTAAAAATAAGATGAATGCTGCTGATTGCCGTCCAGTGGGAAGGCGGGCTCGGGAGAGCATCTCAGTGCGGCCTCGGCCACCCTGTTCCCCACATCCAGCATCCCCACGTGGCTTCTGGCTCGTCCCCAAAGTCAAAATGAGCCTGAAAGGCCAATGCTTTGCATCAGTTCAGGACACTGAGGCAGCCAGAGTAGCACAACTAAAGATACCCGTGAAAGAGGACTTCAGAACTGCTGCAGAAAGTGGCGAGAATAGTGGGACGAGCATTTGAAGGGAAGTATTTTGAAGAGGAGTAATGGCAATGTGTATTTTAGTGTAATCATTTAACAGAATTCATGTATTCACTGTACTTTTTAATCATCCCACTTGTGGCCTCATTTCCAAAGTGCGAACACTCCAAGCTCTCGGGGGACACATAGGATGATTGAGGTGATATCCTCCGCACTCAGTGAGTAATTTGTAGTTGCAGTCGATTCCCCACCCGAGCCATGGAGAGCTCTCCCACTGCTTCTGTCCATGTCGGTGGTAACGTTAGCAGCTGGTACCCAGGTCAGCAGCTGGTGACTCTTAACCAGCCCTCTCCTCTGCACTCTCTTGATTTCCCCTTTTTTCTTCTTTCATTGCCTCCTGTGCCCCATGCCTCATGGTGCCCCCTTCTCCAATCACGTCGCTGAACAACAGGACAGTAGAGTGGCTGGAGGTTGCTGACTAACTGAGGTTTTTGGAGGGCGAGAGAGGTGCACTTTTACAGCACCCAGGTTTTTGGATCGGGTCACCAGCCTGGCATTATGTAATCAGTCACTACATTGTTACTTTGACAGTGAATACAGTTAGTGAAAATCAGGCTGTTCTTTCTATCCTGAAACAGCGGTCAAGAGTTTGAAAAGTACTATTTCTATTCCTTCCTCATTTTCTATATAATGATAGCGTGCGTGTGAGTGAGATTTGGTGAGGTTCCAACAAAGACTTTTTGGCAGAGGTGACACGAGACCAGGAGCCAAATTGTATGAAAATTGGGAGCTGAAGCGGGTGGAGCTTTATTTCAGCTTTTAAGGAATTAGCTGGGAAAGAGGACAGACACTCTGACACTGACATTAAAGGAGACCTCAATGTTAATGCCAGCTCGGGACAGGCCCGTGTCTGTTTCCTTTCCTCTTCTTTGTTTTTACCCCGTAATTTTCTTTTATGTGCTGTGTGCAAGTCATAAATGTGAATTGCTTAATTAAATATTTGAGCTTCCCTTTTTAAGTGTGAGGATTCATAGTCTCTCCCAGGGAGAAATAGCTTTCTAGATGAACTGTGTGTACTGTGTCTAAGGTGTGATCGAAATATACAGTGAGTGTTTAAATTATATAAATTATCAGAGCACAAGATACATTGCCATGAATCCCCCTCAGAATACTCTCCCTCGTTTCAAACATACTTATCACGTCATTCTTGCCAATTTCTGCAGCAGTTCTGGAAGTCCTCTTTCCTGAGTGTCTTTAGTTGTGCTGTTGGCTGCCTTGACGTCTTGAATGGACTCAAAGCATCCCCTTTCACGGCCATTTGGACTCTGGGGGAAAGCCAGATGTTACACAGTGCCAGATACAGAGAATCAGGTGGACAAGGGACACACGTAATGACTCTGTGAGCCAGCCTTTGGATGGATGGCCCTCAGCACCAGCATTCACTGTGGGTTTTTTAAAATCACATTTCATAAAGACACTCATGAAAGAGGAATTCTAGAACTGTTTCAGATAGTGGCAGGAATGATGCGATAAACGTGTTCAAAGCAGAGGGGAGGATTTTGAGACTGACGAGCGGCAATGTAGCTCTGGCTATAATCATCGTAAAATTTTTCGCATGCGTAGATTTTGATCCTGCTTTGTAGAGAGAGTGCGCTCTTGCAGGTCAGCGGTGGGAGACAGGGACGCGGAGAGCTCAGTATCGTGTGGTAGAGAGATGGACTAGTGAACATGTATCTGATTTCCATGAAGAGTCAGAAAATTTTATTTAGAAAGAAGGCAAATCCATCTGGACAAACTGATAATAGCGTCTGGGGTCTTTTGCTTGGAAACAACCTAGTGAGTAGGGTGTGAACGTATGTCAGGTTCCTCTGTGTTCTCTTATATCTGCTTGGAATTTTTCAAGGAATTCAATGTAAAGAGGTGACATGATAGGGAAGTATTATGCAGCCATTAAAATCACACCTCTCCAGCATTGTAATAGACTTCCTAGTGGGTGTGCTCACACACCAAATAGTTACATAGAAAAATATTGGAAGGAGATTAAAATGTTAATTGTGGTTATCCCTGGTTGGCAGGAATTCTGGGTGTGTTTTCTTAAATTCTCTGTATTTTCTAAACTTCTACAATAAATGAGAAAAAAAAACCCATGTAATTTCTCATCATTTGAGAAGAACACTTTAGAAGACATAACCTAATCTGCATTGTGTAAATGAGTGGAACATTTGTTTCAGCCCCGTTTTCCATTAAATTGCCTCAGTTGGTGATTAGTCAAACGCTCAGGCGGCAGCTGATCTTGTCGCTGTGCCTGTTTCGGGGCCGTCCTGTCCAGCCTTTGCCCAGACTCTGTCTCTGCAGGGATGTCTGCAGGCAAGATCGTGGACAGCGCAGACACCGCCACCATTATATTATTGCGCGATCGCTTCTGTTCATCATGGCCCTTTAACTTGAATTTCCTTCCGATTTTAGTGAGCCAGACATGATTTCCACGAGGGTGATGGACATTAAGCTTCGGGAGGCTGCAGAAGGCCTTGGCGAGGACAGTGCAGGTAAGGCCCGGGTTTCCCTGCGCCGGGAAGAGCTTTGGCTGCTGTGGGGTATGGGAGAGGCGACGGAGGAGACAGGGCTCGGGGAGACGGAGAGTCCAGGCCCCAGCATGGTGGGACCCAGGGGCCCCCTGTGCTGTGACGGGCGCACATACACATTATCCAGGCTACTCAGGGGCAGCGTTCCTTTCGTTCTCTGCGAATCGAGGGAATTTTAGTACCATTCGCCTCATCCTGGAGGTAAACACGTCTCCAAGTTTAACCTAAAAGCCCAGGAAAAAGCGCTAAGTGGATTCATTTACCATCCAGGGTTCCCCAAAGGAGTCAGTGGGACAAAGTGCAGGGAAGTGGATCAGCCAGAAAATAATTACATCAAGAGCGAGCCTTTGACCCCTCTCTCTGGCGACTTTTATTCTCCTTCAGGAGGCCTTTATTATAGCTGTTCCTGAGTTAAATTCTCGGCCCATGAATCATTATCTCAGAACACAGTCCCACAGTTATCCCCGTCTGTGATTGGGCCACTGCTAGCCACATATCCTATTTATGTCTTCGTGGAGTTGTGAAATTGATGTTCAGAGACATTTCTCTCCCCACGGTGTCCCTTTCCTCTAGATGAGCCATTTATCCGCCTTATTTCATCAATGAAAGCCTCCAACTCTCATTTGAAGCCAAAACGCCAATAGTGATTTTCTTTGATTTAGTTCTGGGAGAGTAGCTTCCAGTGATATTAAATTTTAGCCCCTAGTCAGTAGTTTCAGATACTAATTTCAGCGAAGACTTTAGTTTATATATTATAAATAGATTTCCTTGTTACTGTAAATTAGAATCACTTTCTCTGTCACATTTCAGTAGTTACCAAATAAACCCAAATATAAAGTAAGGTTTTTTTTTTTTACAGATTAATATGAGGGAAAAAATGGAGTTTCAAATGCTCATTGTGTGGGACCCTGAAATATTACTGATTTTAAGTAAGAATATAGTTTGAATAAGTATTTCATTATCCTGAAACAACCTCAATAAGTGCTAATGTAGGATACTTACAGAGATCACCATGAAAAATCAGTTTTAGAAAAGAAGGAAAGAAACTAATTGTTCCTTTTTCTCCCCAATAATAGTGAGCCTAATGTTTTGGACCAGCCCTCTCCCACCCAAAATTCAGAATTATCTAGATAAGAAATCCTTTGACAGCACTCTGGAGGCTGAGGCAGGAGGATCACTGCAAGTTCGAGGCCAACCTGGACTACAAAGTGAGTTCAAGGCCTGCCTGAACTACATAGTGAAACGCTCTCAAAAAGACCAAAAAAAAAAAAAAAAATCTTTGAAACTGTTTTTTAAAATAAAAAACCATGAAGCCAGAGTGAAAGAGAAATGGTAGTCCAGAAAGATGAGGAAGCACAAGATCTTTTACCAGTCTTGGAAATTTTAAATCTCGGTTTCATGTCCTCATGGGGAGGAAGGGGAGAGAGGATCCAGAAACAAAATACAGGCCCTGTAGCAGGTGGCCTGCTGACTGAAAAGCAATAAGCCAGGTGCTCAAGGAGTTACAGAGTCTCAGTGTGAATCAGGAATCAACCAACCCTTTGCAGCTTACTTGTGTATCACTTGGGTCATCAGAGAACTTCACCCCTTAGTTAAGAGAACCCCAAGCCTGGGTGTAACCCCAGGGGCTTTGAGAAGCAATAACCTTCTCTAGAGGACGCTTCCTCCCACCTATCTGTTATTGTAGAACGTAGCGTTTTCACTTCTAAAACAAGCACACAAGTGATAGCCGGGCATGGAAGGCAGCGGGCACCGTAGGTTGGAACCAACATGCCGTGCGTTGAGTTCCACGTGAAGTCCTATGTGGAAGTCCAGCATTTCAGGATATGCTCCTCTTTGGTAATTAGCAGGCTCCTAATCCTGTGAGAATGAGGTCCTTACCTAGAGGGGAAATGTCGACAGAGACACGCGTGAAGGGAGAACAGCCCGTGGAGAGGGGGTCAAGATGGGGCTGGCGCGTCCACGTGCTCAGGGACCCCAGCTCTTGCTGGCAGACTGCCAGAAGCTGGGGACAAGAAAAGGGGCAGACTTCTGTGTCACAGGCTCAGAAGGAGCCAGCTGTGCCAACACCTGGATTTTCCCCTTCCAGACCCTGGAGCTATGAGACAGTTCATGTCTGGTGAAGTCACTCAGTTCATGGTCCTGGCAGAGCCACCCTAGGGAACTAATGCATAGCAGTAACTGACACTGGTGGTAGAGATACCAGAGTGCTCAAATATATGCTATACAATAAGTACGTATAATTTTCGGAGATAATAAAAGTGATTGAAAATATCTGAAAGTCCCTGGAAACCATAAAAAGCAATATGGCAACCAAGCATGGCAACTAGACAAGAAAACAAAATAAAAAAGAAAGAAAGAAAGAAAGAAAAGAAAGAAAACATAAATATGGAAGGAAGCAGTAAAACTATTGGCAGGAGATATGATTATCAAAAATATACATACAAGTATAAAACTAGTTAGCAGGGTTGCAAAATATCAACTCATTGAAAATCAACTGTATTTCTGTACATTAGCAATGAAAAATAGAACATTTGAAATATTTTAAGAGCACCAAAATTTTGAAATATTTAGGTGTATATCGAACAAAGTATATGCAAATAATTGCTTTTAAATTGAAGAGAACTAACTATATGGGAAGAGCTACTGTGTTTATGGGCTGGAAGACCTGGTGTAGCTAAGATGTTACTTCTCCACGAAGTGAGCTGTGGGGGCCGTGTTTAGCACATACAGGTATAGTGCATGGTTTGAAAGACAGATGTGGAACTTGGAAATGCAGTTAGCTTGACATTTGGAGCAGAAATACTGACCCGTCACTGTTTTTTTTAATCTTGGTGAATATTCATAAACCTTTTATGTAGGAAAGAGGCAAATCTAGAGGAACCAAATGAAAATAGTGTATGGAGGGCTTTGCTTTGAAATGGCCTGCGGGAGGTGGCAAAGGAATCGATAAATACAAAGCAGTCAACCTCCCAGGAGAATTTTTTGCAGATATTGGCAAGCAGATTCTAAAATTTATGTAAAAAAACAAAAAACTACAAGAGGTAAAACAATTTTGAAAAACAACAAAATTGGAGGTCTCATAGTACCTGATATCAAGACAATATAAACTACCATAATCAAGAAGGTGAGGTATTGGGAAAAGGATAGATGCATGGAGATAAATAGAACAGAATGGAGTCCAAAAATAGACCCACATGAATATGATCAGTTGATTTTTGACAAAGTTATAAAGGCTATTCAATGAAAAAAGGATAACCTTTTCAACGAAAAATACCAGAACGATGGATACTCATATATAAAAACAATGAATATCTACATCTCACATATTATATAAAAATTAACCCAAAGTATATCATATATTTGGTTACGTAAATGTAAAACTCTAAAGCTTTTAAAAGAAAGCATAAGAGAAAATACTTATGACTCAGGATTAGGTAACAGTTTTTAGATAGGGTATCTCAGTCCATGAAAGAAAAAAATTGATAAATTGGATTTCATCCACATTTTAAGATTTTTTTCTCTATGAAACCCATTGTTAAGAAAAATACAAGTTAAAATGTAAGAAAATGTTTGTCAATTACGTTTGATGAAAAACTTCTATACATCATATACTTAAAACTCTCAGAATTCATCAAGAAAACAAATCTAGTTACAAAACAGAAAAATTTAAAAGATGCTTTCTCTAAGAAAACACACAGATGACAAATAAGCATATGAAGAAAAGCTCAACATCTGTAGCGATTAGGTAAATTAAAACTCCCATCAAGCACGCTGAACACCTACCAGCATGTCTTAAACAAAACAAAACAAAACAAAACCCAGTAACAAGTGCTGGGAAAGTGCCTCGCTGGTGGCATACACACTGGTACGGCTACTCTGGAAAATTTTCAGATGTACATAGCCTATGACTCAGCTATCTTAGGTGTTTACCTAAGAACAATGAAAATGTATGTTTACACAAAAATCTATAGCAACTCTTCATAATTGCTGAAAACTGAGAAGCCAAGTCTTCTTCAGTTGTTTGAGTCCATGCAATGAAATGCTACTCAGCAATCAAAAGGGACAAACTATTGGTAGACATAATGACGTATATGAGCCTGTGCATGAAAAAAAGCCAAAATCAGAAGGCTCTGTACTGTCCCACTCAATTCTGGAAGAGGCAAAACTAGAAACAGAGAAGCTGTTAGTGGACACGAGAGGTTAAAGATAAGGGAAAGGTTTGCCTACAGAGGGCAGCTGCAGAAAACTTTGGCGACTGAGGTCCTATACAGTTTTGCAACTTGATTGTGGCAATAATTATGCAACCCCAGGTATACTAGAGAGGGCTGGGGAGCCCACTGTGGGGAGCACACTAAGTGTGACACTACCACTGAGCTACACCCCAGTCTGAAAGTGATTTTTTAATATAAATAGAATTTTCTAGAATTGATTTAAAAAAAAGACCCGATCTACAGATTTAAGAAACTCAGTGAATCCCAAAAAGGGTAAATAAAAGAAGGCAATCCATACAGTGTGAAGCTGAAGAAAACCAAAGCTCAGTTAAAAATCTTAGCATCAGTCTGAAAAAAGGAAACATTACTTTAGAAGGGGCAAAACGTTAGCTGGTGACTGATTCTTTACTAGTTCAGCAGAACCACAAAACAATCAAAGAATAGCTTCAGTGCATCCTTAGAAAAAAGAACTGCAAACCTAGCCGTTTAAACCTAGGAGAGATGTTTTTTAGGAATGAGGAAAAAGTAAAGGCATTTTCAGACCACAAAAATCTAAGTTTGCCACCTTCAAGCACTGGGGAGGAAGGGTTCTAAAGGAATCTGCCTTCGGGCTGAAGGCGTGTGGCACAAAAAGCGAGGAAGAGGAAGGAACTTGACAGACAGCGGCCACAACTATGGGACCTGCGACAGCGTCTCGGGTATTTTTTAACAATCAGAATGAAAATAGTGGGACATAAAAATGGGATTTCAACATCCAGAGGTCCTTGTGTTGACACCTCAGAGGGTGCGTAACATAATCGGTCTAGTAACTGCTGACCGGAACAAACATGAGACTTACAGGCTATGAGTGGGAAAGAAAAGTGAGGGTACTAAAAGGGTACAGAAACATACTTTTGGATACTGGACAAAAGGAGATGACAAAACTATATTCATAGTAATCAAAGTAAAATTTAAGGCAAACACATAATTAAAATAAAGAGGGTCATTTCACAAAAGAATCAGTTGGCAAGAAAATAATTTTACATTCCTCATAAAATCGAAATTGACAACTAAAAGATAAATAAGAAAATCTGCCAAGTGGGTTTCTCTCTCTGTGAATTTGACAACAAATGTATAAATAAATAACTTGACAACACAATTAAAAATAAAAAGACTTTATTCTAATTGACATGTATAGGACATGTAAGAAAATACGTTGTTTTCAAGCATCATAGGAGCACTTATATAGCTGGGCATGGTGGTGTATACCTGTAATCCCAGCTCTCAGGAGGCTGAGGCAGGAAGAGTGCCATGAGTTTGAAGCTAGCCTGGGCTACATAGTTCAAGGCTAGTGTGGACTGCAGAGCAAGATCCCACCAAAAAATTGTCAGTATGATAAACCATAAAGCAAGTCTACCCAAATTCAAATGGGTCAAATCATTAAGAAGCTGTTATCTTACTACAGTACAATTAAGCTAGAACTCATTAACAGAAAAATAATTAAGAAAATCTGCAAGTGATTGAAAATGAAGACATACTTTTCTAAGTAGCCTACCGATCAAGAAAGCATTGTTAGGGAAATTAGAAAATATTTTCACCCCAACAATGTTGAAAACATTACAGTTGACAGTATACACATGCAGCTAAAACAAATTTAGAAGGAAGTGTATTGCCTATAAATGTATAAATACAGAGAAAGCCTAAAAATCAGTAAGCTAAGTGTTCAAGAAGTTTTTTAAAAATAGCAAAGCGAACCTGAAAAAAGTACAAGAAAGAAGAGAGTAAAGACGAGGAGTGGAACCACAGTAATATAAATATTCCATAGAATTAACAAAGCCAGGTTTTTTATAGGCATGTAAGATCGGCAAACCTCTGGTGCCGCTGATGGAGGGAAGAGGCAGTCTGGGGTAACCCCGAGGCCCGTCTCTGACGGTCAGGAGAGGAAGGCATGCAGGTTTGCTCAGCCCTGCAGGGATGTCCACCGGTCTGCCAATGCCCGACGGCATCCTGACCGAATGCGGGAGCTCGTAGGAGTCTTTCAAAACCGTGAACTCTCAGGGACACCCAGTTGTTAGCGGTATGAACGTTCTGTGTGTTATAAGAGATTCCCACTGGGCTTTAAAAATAACTTACTTCCCTTTGGGGAGACGCTCCCTTCACCCCTGCTCAAGCAGTCCTGAGTAATTCCGCACACAAGGGCAGGAGCCCACCCACTTCCAAGGGAGAATTCATGTAAAAAAATGAAAATAGATTCTGTTTTATTTTGAAAGGACTTCCATGCCCAAGGATATTCACTTAGCGTCTTTAGCTCATCGCTTTAGCAGGTTTTTGGGGTGTTCGCAGCGCCCCGGTCACCTCTGAGATCACACACCGGGGTGGGTGGGGGGCAGGAATGGGCCGCACTGCTGTCCTGGAGCTGTGAGGTGTTGGCTGTGATAAGATCTGCGAATGAGCATGAAGGGCCGATGAGAGACACGATCACAAATCACTCCTTCCCTAGGGCTGCACGTTCAGACCATCCAGGAAGCATGGGGTGTGGGGGTGTTGGGCTCAGTCAGCACCCAGCTCCTTCCCGGGTGGGGTGGCCGCCACTTGGCCATTTTTATCATCCGGAGTTGTTAGTTCACCGTGGTGCTTGGCACTCCAGCCAGCCACCCCTCGCCCGTGAGGTCAGCTTCCTCCGATTGTCCTCACTAGACAAAGCATTTGAAATTTATTTTTAAAATAACTTGAATAACTTGGAGTCTATGTGCTGTGGAATATTATGCAGCCACCGAAAATGGAATGTATCGTATTATTTGCAGCCAAATGGATAGAACTGGAGGAGGTACACTTAAGTGACGGGAGTCAGATGCAGAAAGACAAATGCTACGTGTGGCCTGAAACATGTTGATGAGAATGTATAATCTGATCAGTAGACGGTCGGAAGGGTGGGAGGGAGGGAGGTTAGGTAGCAGGTACCCAGACACAGATGGAAGCAGTCGGTTCTAGTGATCCACAGGGTGGTGTGGGGACTCGTTTAGCTACCTGTGACCTAGCGTATGTCCCATGAATAATTAGAAGAGGAGAACTTGACCTCCCGACACAAAACGATACGGAGATGGAAACGGTAACTACCCTGATGCGATCAGGAGATGCTGTGTGTGTGTGTTGGATTCCTGCACTGTACTTCACAAATATGTGCAACTATTCTATGTTAATAAACTTTTTTAAAGTTTAAGGTGATTAGAAATGTTAACTACCCTGATGTGACCATTATACCTTGTACCCATGGGTCAGATCATCCCAGTCTTCTCCATGTATGTAATTAAAGCAACGCTTAATGTTTCTTTCTCTCTCTCTCTCTCTCTCCTCTTTTTTTTTTTTTTTTTTTTTTTTTTTTTTTTTTTTTTTTTTTTTTTTTTTTTTTAGTACTGATGATTGAACTCATGATCTCGTACTTGCCAGGCAGGCACTGTGCTGCTGAGCTATATCCCTGGCCTGCTTAATTTTTCTTAAAAAAAGGAAATACCTAACAGGTTGTCACATAGGCTTGCCTGCCTCGGGACTTTCGCTGATGCCTGTGTACATCTCAGAGATTGCAACTTGATCTCCTGTGTGTGTGTGTGTATGTGTGCATGTGTGTGTGTGTGTGTGTGTGTGTGTGCACACGCCAGGGCCCCGGTGCTCTTGGCTCATTTACTTAAACATCCTGAGAGATTTTACTTAAAATCTCGCAGAGGCCGAGATTCACTTCTGAGCGCACAAGTCTAGTGCGCCGGGCACTTCTGAGCTGTCCGAGGGTCAGAGAAGCAGGTGGCCAGCGAGAGGACAGAGGCCCAGCTTCCCGCTTCCCGTCCCGCGGGCACGGCCCATCTCACATCTGCACACAGACGCACGCTCCTGATGATGGTTTTGTTTTTTAAATCTGTGTAGGAAAGAAAAAATCCAAGTTTAAAACTTTTAAGAAGTTATTTGGGAAAAAGAAGAGGAAGGAATCACCTTCATCCACAGGAAGTAGCGCCTGGAAACAAAACCCAGCCAAGAGCGAGGTCATTCCCATCGAGTCCGGGCCGGTGGGCTACGACTCCGAGGATGAACTTGAGTAAGTCTCTCTTGCACCCATCGGGTTTGTGCCAGAGCGGCACTGGAAGACCCCAGACTCTATTCCACGGCTGGGTAACTGCATCCTGGGGCCTCCTTCCCTGCTAGTCACTCCATTACCAGCCCTTCCATACAACAGATGTTTCCTTTCTGTTCACATACAAGGATGGAGAAAGCTGGGGAGAGGGGAACCTCACTAGGTAGTCACTGTGTGCCAAGGGCTGTCCAGATTAAAAGTCCAAGCTGGGTGTGGTGGCGCACACCTGTCATCGGAACACTCTGGGAGGCTGAGGTGGGAGGATCACATGTTCAAACACAACCTAGGCAATGTAGTGAGTTCATGAGATCCTGACTCAAATAATTTTTTAAAAAAAAGACTGAGGGTGTAGCCCAGTGTAAAGGCCCTGTGTTCAATCTCCAGTGCAGAAAAATGAAATCTGCTGTAATTGCAGGAAGAGGTGATATATATATATATATATATATATATATATATATATATATATCTGCGTATAAATCTGCAAAGTATATCTGCAAAGTAAGCCATAGGGAAACTGTGGAGTCTATCCACTGTCCTACAGCTGAGAGGGGCATAGTTAAGATGTAGACCCTGGTTTAATTTAACTCAAACCTATCTTGAGGGTCTGGAAAACTATACGAAGAATATGTGTTTCTATAAACTAAACACCCAGTAGTCTATTAAGAACATTTTCACCAAACAGAGGTGGAACGGAGAGAAAAAGACTTCCTGTGGTTCAGTCTTACAAAAATTACCCCAAGATCATTTGGAAGAACAGACCCAATGGGAATGAGAACTGGGGGAGGTCCAGTGAAGAGATCCTTATTTTTGCAACTTGTGTATATCATCAAAATACAGCTTTCAGGCCAGTAGTATGGTCACAGTTATTTCTGTGACCAAAGTGGGGCGAGTGAGGTTTCATGCTTTGCCAGCTTTTTCGTTTTCCTTTAAACATTGGCCCTTGAGTTTGAGGACAGAACTCTTGAGAGGGCGTAGGCGCCCTTGGGGTTGGAGAGCAGGGCTGCTCAGATGGATTCCCCGCTGCGTCCTTCTCATCTGCCTCCCTGCCTGTTTTTGCGCTGACCACTTGGTGGCACCAGATGACTGGACAGGGCCGATTCGATGTTCATTCTTTCATTTATTTTTGTTTTTTCCTGTTGCCAGCAGGGAGCAGGACTCTCCATGTTCCTGGTGAGGCGGGGAGGGAATACTGCACGTGTTGCTTAGGCAACGAGCTCCAAACGTGTGGAAGCCAGCCTCGGTCTTGACCCCATGACTCATTCATTTGGTGTCCCGGCCTGCAGGGACCCCCCATCCCCGCCGCCCCACCTCCTCAGGGCACATAGTCCTGTTGCTGGGGGGAGGCCTAGAGTGGCCCCTCCAGCCCGGGGAGAAACAGCCCTTCCGCTAGGCCTCTCCTCATCACAGGAACCCAGGGAAAGTGGGGCTGGACCTTCTGATCTGCAGGCAGCTGGTCTTTTTATTTTGTTTTGTTTTATTTTATTTTATTGCCTTTTTGAGACAGGGTCTCACTGTGCAGTTCAGGCTGGCCTTGAGCTCACTTTGTAGCCCAGGCTGGTCTCAAACTTCCAATGATCCTCCTGCCTCAACCTCCCGAGTGCTGGGATTCCAGGTGTGCTCCACCACTCCTGGCTAAGGCAGCTGGTTTTCAGTGACTGGAAACAGTTTCCCAGGACGCATCGATGTTCCTGGGAAAGGAAGGTCAGGTGGCAGGGATGATGAGGCTCAGAAAGTAACAGTGATGTTTTCAAGAGCAAAATCTTCATTTGTTTTTGTTATTATTTTTTCTCCCATACTGGGGATCGAACCCGCCTTGGCCATGCTAGGCTGGTGCTGTACACTCGGCCCCAGCCCTGGTGATGCTGCTTAAATGTCCCCATCTCCGCCCTCTCCTTTGGTTTCCTGTCGCCGTGGAAGAGGACTGGGCCCTTGCCCTGCGCCATGCCCGCCTTCCGGGTTCGCTCCCCTGGAACAGTTGCCCCGTGCTGTGTTCTCCCAGCTCCACGCAGGCTCGCACACACCCCGAGGTCTGACTGGGTCCGGCTGTGAGATGGCGCCGCCTGTGTCCAGTCACAGCGGTGTCACCAGGCGCAGACCTGCTGGTCCTCGCACTTGTGGTGCCACCCGGACCCCGCCCTGGTTGGACCTTGAACCTCCTTCACCTAATGCTCTCGAGGCCTGCTCACTGTCTGCTTCTTTCATTGCAAAAGAGTGATTTTTCTATTTCCATCGCTCCCTTCACATTTGCTAGCTGGGCTTCTTCTGGGAAGATCTTTCCTTCCTCGGCTCCCGGGCTGCCGGGAAATACAGTGTGTGCAGGAGAGGCAGGACAGGACTCGCCTCTCCTTTTATTGCGCTGTCCTCAGAGGACTGACCTGGTTCCCGAGCAGCTCCCATCGGGGACCAGTGACTTTCGGATTTTCTGACCTTTCTCTTGAGTATCTCTGTGAACACCTTGGCTTTTATATATTTGACTTACTTCCATCTGTAACCGTTTCCCCTTCCCCCAGTACTGGATGATTTGATACAGGGTCGTACTAATTGCTTCTAGACTTTTCTGTGCAGGTAACTTGGAAATATGTTTCAATATTTTTAAGAGAATAATAAGTCATTAATTCATTGGTATGTCCAACCTGAGCTTACTAAGACAACATTTTTACTTCTTTGACTCTTTCTGTTCTCTTTTCTCTTATACTGGAGACCTTAGATTCTGAAGATAGTAACTAAATCACCTACTTTCTTCGTCCTATGGTATAGTGATCTTATTGCCCCCTTTCCCACACAGAGATCCTATAGGGTAAACATTGTCATGCATTATTTTTTAAATCAGGAGTACTATTAATGAAACTACAGGGTGAAATTTGATGTTTGTTTTTGTTGTTCTTAGAATCTATCCTCTCCTGGATATGGAATGAAAAGTCATTTGGGTGTGAAGTTGAAGTCACTGGCAATAATTCCTTTCTCCATGTAATTATGTTAATAACCTGATAGAAAATTAGGCTTTTCTGTTTCTGTTTTGTGGTTTTAAAGATTGTTTTATTTCCCTTTTTGCTTGATCTTGTCTTTCATTTATGAAAAGTCTTTACATAGCTCCAAAGACAAAATCATACATGCAAGTGTCTGCGTGCCCTGTTTCCCATCTAGTTCTTGCTTCTCTCTGAAGGGAAACCGTGCTCATTCATTATTTATCCTTCTATTTCTATGTTTTAAAATATAAGCAAACGCATAAACAGATGTAAACAGTGGACTCTGTCAAGCCTGCACCCATGTGGGGCTCTTCCCTGCCTGCATGGTCAGCCGCCGAGCCCATGGTCAGGTGATGTCCCTGGTTTATTCTAGCAGGCACCCAGAGGGACCCGTGGCTCATTTCTGACTTCAGTACTGCTGAAGTGAGCGGCCTGGTGCACACAGCCGTGTGTTGCTGCCGCTGTGTCTTTTCAGAGGCCTCCTCCTGCTGTCCCGACTCTGGAGGTATCTGAGCCATGGTCCTGGCTGCCCCAGGCTGTGGTCACAGGCTGTCTGCTGTAGGGGACATGCAGGTGTGTGGGGACCTTGTGCTAAGAGCCTCCACTGGCCAGGAGAGCCAGGTTTTCATACTGGGCCGAATCCTTCCTCAGAACATGAGGACAGCCTCTTGGGAACCATGGGTTCCTTTCTTGCTAGGATGTGTTTTGAAAAGCAAGCACCACCTTTCATCCACAGCAGGGCAGGGCCACTCCTCAGAGTCCCTAATGCCCCATGGAGGTCAGGATGCCTGGGGGAGGACAGGGCGGGGTTGGTGGGCGCAAGACTCCGGGGATGAAGAGGGGGTTTTCCTTCCTTGATTGCTGGTCTTGGTCATCTCCTTCCACCTATTGTTCAGGCTGCTAGGAAAATCTGACGGCGAATTCCCACATCCTCTGAGGGCATTGTATGCATGTCCTGTGGGTTTGCTTCCAAATCAGACCCTTGAGCTGGGGCAGAGGCTGGGATGGTAATGACCAGTGGACCGGCCATCTGTGCTACAACGCGCAGGGGCGGAAGTGGGATCGGGCATGATCACAAGTTGTGCCGGGTCACCGAAGGAGGGTGAGGTCTGGTAGCTGTTGTAACTGTGGAAGGTTCGGACCACCTTAGGAGGACGCTTCATCAGGCGAGCCCTGGGGCTGCAGTGTAGATGCAGCCTTCAGCTCACCCCGGGGCTGTGTGTCCACCCAGAAGCCTTGCCCTTCCCTCCTAGGACCCCAGGGCCAGGCATCCGCAGAACCTGGCCAGTGCCACCCCTTTGTCTCTCATCTTGGACCCCACACCTCTTCGGAACTTGGTTTTTCCACTAATAAAAAAGAATTCACACAACCTTAGTCCTCTGAGGAAGATTCCCATCTCCGCAGTGCTCCTCACGGTAGCCGGTGGCATTTGACAGTGAGGGGATAAACTGAGTCAGAAGGGTCTGACGCTTGTTGTGTGATGTGCCGTTAACCCGCATGCCTCTGTTTTCACCCCAAGCACCCTGGCTCACTCACAGATGGAGGTGGCCAGAGTCTCACAATAGCTCTTTTATCCCAGGGAGTCCAGGGGCACACTGGGCAACCGGGCCCTGTCACATGACAGCATTTTCATCCCTGAGGCGGGACAGGACCCCGCCCGGCCCGTGCGGGTATTTTCCCAAGAGAACGTGTGCGACCGGATTAAAGCTCTGCAGGTAAGTGTCTGCTGGGCGGTGTCACACGGTGTGTGTGTCACTGTCCATCCAGCAGTTTGTAAGTGATTTCCACCTGCTCTCTTCAATCCAGTGAAAGTCGATTCTTAGGCGTACCACAGCTCTCCTACGATGCCCCGGTCACTGCGCTTTCGTTCCCGCCCTCCACCCCACACGAGGGTGCTGGAGCTATTTCCTGAACGAATGAATGAGAGCGGGGAGGTTTGTTGATAGAGGCTGTTGGTGGAAACCCTCAGAGCGGCTGTTCTTTGTGCCAATCTAGTTAAAAATACAATGTCACGTGAAGATGGGGCCACCGCCGCCAGGAGGGCTGCCCATCAAGCGGGCCGAGGACACCGGCATGAGCTCCGAGGACGACGGGCTGCCCCGGAGCCCCCCCGAGATGTCCCTGCTGCACGACGTGGGCTCGGGCACGACCATAAAGGCAAGTGTGGCGTGTGCCACCCGTGTTCCTGTGTCCACCTGCCACTGTTGGCAGCGGGAGCTTGGGGGTCCCTCTGGGCTCTCTGCCCCCTAAAATGTCTGTGGGTGAGAAAGGCTGTGCAGGGCGTGGTGGCCCAGGTCACCTCCGGAGCCTCCAGCTGGCCCCTGAACTGTTCTCATTCATTCTTGGAGCAGAAATTCAGGTCTGAATTAGAGATGCGGTTTGGGTGACATTTTTGTGGTGATGGTAGGACTGACACAGAGCAGACGAGCGGACCTGGACTCCCTTTTAAAAAGAGAGAGATGCCTTTGTGTCTGCTCTAGCTGGAGGGAAAAGGGACGGTAAACATACACTACTTTGTCTAAGCCCGGTGGCCCAGTCGCTGGTCGGGAGAACCTGTTGGATTAGGTGGGGTGCAAGGCCTGTTTCTGGTGCACAGGGCAGCAGGAAGAGCGGTCTGTGACCTCAGTGGGGCGGAGCACCTGACCCTAAATACCTCCCTCCGCATGGAATCAGGAAGCGGAACCTGAGGAGCGAGCTCTCCCTCCTGCATCAGCGCCGTAGTTCTCCATGCTGCCATTCTTTTTAAAATGTTATTTTATTGCAGTGAGAATGCTCAACACCCATGCAATGTCCTCACACATAAATGACAAAACAGATGGTCCTTCTCCCCGCGTGCAGAAGTCCTGCTGTAGTGTGGATCCAATGGGAATTACTTAAGCTCTCTTGACACTGGGAAAGCAAATAAACCCCGGGGCCCAGGTTTTACAGCCCCACCCCCACTCTGGGCATCCTAGAAACGCTTTCCACTCTGGCCTGGCAGAGGGGCTAATCTCAGTGACATTGCAGGGTGGCAGATTCTGTGTCCCCGGGAACGATATTCAGTAACTTGGTCGCCTTGAAGTCCCCATCACTTCTAATGTTTGAAAGTAGGTGTGAGCTCCCGAGATCCTGTGTCTTGACCCTGCTTAGCAGTGACTGACTCCCTCTTCCAAGCCCATCAGCCTCTGACGCCCGTGGTCTGGCCTTTCCTCTGCCTGTAGTTCTCGGTCTGCAGCCAGAACCAGCAGTAAAGAGGAACAGGTAGTTTCTAACCCCTTCATTCAAGAGTCAGCCCCACTCCAAAGCCTCTCCGCTGCTTGATGTCCAAACTCCACCAGGGACCGAGGGGAGCCACGCAGGCTGGGCTCGGGCTGATCACGGCAGGTCCCCACCCTGTATTTTGTATTAAGTTCTGAGGTTGTGTCATTATTAATATTCACAATCCACTAGCTTCACAGGAAACCAAAATTTGAGCCTTTAAAATATAAAAACATATAAATCTGTAATCTTTGCCATCATGGTCCTAAAGATCCAATCTTTGCATTCTGCGTCCAGAGAGATTTTTTCTGTACAAGTTGGCCAATGGAGAGGAAAAAAACAAAAACAATGCAGCCTTTTAACATGTGCTTATGTAACATGATATTTAATAGTTAATACAATGGCGCCTCAAGTCCCAAGAGAATAAGACTGTGGGCTGTGTGATTTTATCTTATGCGACACCTTCCTGGGGCCCACATGCTTGACAAAGAAACTTAAGATCATTATGGGGGGAAAAAATGTCTTTAGTAGCAAATATTTGATGACATAGCCAAGGTCATATTTCCTGATAGAGTAAGCTTTTCAGGAACTATTTTAAAAATTCGTTGCCATGTGAATTAACTGATGGAATCGTGCTTGGTAATTGTGGTTAAGATTTTACGCCTGACTGGTCACACCCTAAGTTTCCAGCTCTTCGTGTCTTAGCAGCCTTGTCACCTCTTGGAATCTGGGACCTCAGAGAGTTTGGGGGAGGATTAAACAAGACCAGGCTGGCTGACACCAACCTTCTTTTTGAGGACAAGTATTGAAAAGTCGTTCTGAAAACTCCTGAACCCCAAGCCTTTTCTCCAGGGGCCTTTGAGCCACATTCTCTACAACAGAAGAGCGCCCATCAGTCTGCAATTCCCTGCTTCCAGAATTGTCCAGTGCAGACTTCAGGAAAGACTGGGTGACTGGGAGCAATCGGTACAGAAGTGGGTGCTGCCCGCCCTCCCATGAAATCGCAAGCCAGAAAGGCCCCACTTCACCCCACCCTGTGTGGTCGGTCACATCACTGATCGAAAGCAAAACCCATGATTCTTCTCAGTTGTGGCATTGGTCTTTTCGAGCCCCGAGAACTCTCAGAATGACCGCAGGGACAGAAGTGAGAAGTGAGGGTTCCAAGGCCGGAGGCGTTGCGTTCCCTGGGGTGGAGATCAGCTGCAACAGCAGCACAGGGTTTGCAAGGGGCAGAGCTCGAGGAATTTAGGCCCCAGGCCGAGGTCGCCAGGCCGAGGGGCTGCAGTGGGCCCGAGCCCAGGAGGTACAGACGCAGGGGGACCCAGGCGGAGGAGGATCAGGGGTGCGAAGTCTGCAGATTGGTAATCGAGGCCCTTGATTTTCTCACCCGCGAGCACCTCATCTGGTGTGTTCTCACGTGAGTCTCGGGCCATGAGACAGAAAGTGATTTCATACTAAGTCCTCTAGACAAGGGGAAAATCAAAGATTCTATATGATTTTGAAATACACACGTCCTGCTGCTGACCCCCGAGGGGGATTATCCAGGACAGATGTCACTTGCCCAATCTAAGTCAACTTCCTGAGTCATCAGCTACATTTTTGAAGCCAAAGCTGCAGACACAAGTGCAGTCATGGCCAGGAGGCCTGCGGCTTCTTTTTAAAGGAGTTTTCTTCCTTTATTCCCTTAAGTTTCTTGCTGGTGAAGAGAGAGCTAAAATAGATTATATCTACCTCCCTCATTGGGGCACCTTACAGAAAATGAGCTTTGTATTTCTATCTGTCAGTAGCAGGGACCTTGATGTGAACAGGGGAAATAAGTTCTGAGGCTGTTCCTTTGCAGGGCTGGTCTCTGAGTTGGAGCCTGTTTTCTTTACAAAAAATTGTCATCCACTTTGGTCATATTGCTGGCCACCTGCTGTATTCAGGGCTGCAGGGTCATTGAGAAGAAGCCAAGAAAGACGCATCAGTGGTCCTGGAAGTCGCTATCAGAGGGTGGCCCTGGTGCCTGGTTTGCTGCCTTTTTTCTGAAGAGATTGTTTTCAGGAGGGCTTACTAAGTCACTGTGTGATGAACAAAGTTATGTTCTTAAATCAAAATGAAAATGTGACACCGATACCGAGCACCAGTGTTCAAACAGGGAAGTTGGCGGGTTGATTGGTTCATCCAAAGATCACAAGGTTGTCCCCAAAACCCAGATCTCCCAGCTTCTCCATGTGTACTTCACCCCTCCTCTGGGCTGAGTGTGCCCCAGTGCTTTGCATGCGCACGCACACACACACACACACACACACTTTGTGGGAGAGCCCCTTAGTCCCTGCTCTGCAGAGGAGTCACGGAGTTTGGTGGGCAGGAGTCTGCGTGTGGCTCCTTCCCCCCGGAGAACACGTTTGCTCTCTGCTGACTGTCAGTTCCTCCTGCCGAGGTATAAACAGTAGCATCTCTGTAACTTGCCAGATGGCAACTTCAAGCCAGATTTCTCCAGGAAGATGCAGAGATTTTTTCGAGTGAACAAACGGAGCTGCACCCAGATGCAATATGGGTAGGATCTGGCATCTCTGGTGCCCGGTCCCTGAAATCCTGCCTTTGGGCCAACCCTCAGCTTCCAGAGACAGCGCAGTCGCCCCTGCCCAGGCACGTGGGGCTGGTCTATTGCACTGGAGAAAGTCGCCGCGAGAGGGAGGGGGCAGCGTCCTCCTGTTAGGCTGTCACATGTTCTCTGCTGTGTCTCAGGTGTGGGTTGCAGGTCTCCAGGGTTTGGAGTTCCTAGCCATTTAGCTTCCTTTTGAAAAATTTTCTTTTTCTTTTTATGAGTGCCTAGTAATTTTACAAACTGCTGTGTTTCACTGTGGCACTTCAGACAGGCATATGACCTCTTTGATTGTATCCTAGAATGTTCCCTGTTGAGATCCAGAGTGGACACAGCCCTTCCCAGGGATGGCCCACCTGGAGACCGTGCACGACCTCGGGAAGGGCTGTTTGTGTCTGGAGCCATGGAGTTAACGCTAGGTGTGTTCGCTCCTTGTTCTGTGAAGGTCTGCTTGGTGTCCTCATCCCGGCCTCAGTCTCCAGACCACACGAACAGTGCCACCGTCTCCTCCCGGACCTCGGACGGCAGCCTGGCGCCCGTGGCTGACTTCAGCCAGCCCCCGGAGTCCTCCTCCTGCCTGGACAACTCTGCAGCCAAGCACAAGCTCCTGGTGAAGCCACGCAACCAGCGGTCGAGTAAAATGAGGCGGCTGTCTTCGGTAATTGGGCCTCTTCCTCCGCACGGGGCTTGGTGCCCCCCGCTAAACTTGCCCCCATCTTCCCTGCCCCCGGATGCTCTCCCCGTGGCTGGCTTCTTTTCAGCCTTAGAGGCTTAGCACAGAGTTCCCGTCCCCAGAAAGGCGCACAGTGACCTTTTATTTCCTTCAGAGGACTTGACGCATGCGGTGTCACCTTCCTAAATGCATGTGCTCGCTTCGAGCCCTTGACCCCAGTTCTACTTCCGGCCTCCAAAGCTGTGCTAGTCACAGGGCTGGCATGCAGTGCATGTTTGTTGAATGGATGAATGAGTGAACCAGCAAAGGAATGAATGAGGCAGTGAATGAGGGGAGAAGCTGAAACACTAAAGTGACTCCTGTCTTGGACGAGAACCTGCTTAGTAGCGTGAGGACCAGACTCCTCCGGGCGTGCTGCCTGGGAGAATCGGCATCCACCTTGTGGTTCCAGAAGTTGATCATTTGGTTCACAGGGTACTTTGGCCCTGTGGTGCTAGTGGGTTAATGGACCACATAGGTTGTCTTCTCCCCCGCCTGATGGGGCCTCGGGTACCTCAGTCCTGGGGGAATGGGGGGCATGATGAGGGTCCAGCCGCCACAGAGAATGACATTGCCGAGAGACACTCGCAGACTAACGTGCCCCACCCCTTCCTCCCCTTGTGACGTGACTGTAGAGGGTTGGTTAAGTGTCCAGGACAAGCCAGGTGCTTCAGCTGGGGACAGCGAGCTGGGCTTCTGGACAGAGCAGGTTTCGTGGGAGGTGCTTTGCAGACCCAGCCACAGAGCCAGAGGAAGGCGCGGGTGGGGACCTGTGACAGAGCTGCATGCTGTGGGGACTTGACAAAGGCCAGGGATCCCAGGTCTGCCTGTGCTCCTGCAGGGAGGAGCCGCAGGGGCGGGGACAGCCCGTGCTTTGTCCCTGTGGGGTCTCTTCTGCTTTGGCAGGGACATGTAGCCAGCGCAGCCTGACAGCCCGGGGGACAGAGGGCTGGAGGCTCACACACACCCCCACCCTACATGGACCACAGCAGCGCCTCCTGCCAGCCCCATGCCGAGCTGCAAACTTCTTTGTTGACTTTTGGGTTTGACTTCATTGTTGAATCCTGTTTTGTAGAATGACAGAAAACCTGATGTAGTCATTCTCGGAAAACCATTCCACATGGTCATACCTCAATTTAAGCTGTCTTGTTTCCGTGTCTCTCCCCTTCCTTTTCCCCGGCTGTGGCTGTCTTAAATTCTCAGCGGTGTCCAGATCTCCCCCAGGGTGACTGCTGTCCCTCCATTCACTACCATGTTGTAGGCCTCTGTCCGTCCGCATTCGCAGCCTCCTTTGCCTGTCTCTTGTCCCCGCCACGAGGCCCTTCTTTGTGCCCTGTCCCCTCTTGGGGCGCAGGTCACTTCCACCCTTCCTACTGCAAGGGTGAGAAGAGCTGAATGCGGTCCCCTCTGCTGTCGTCCTGCCCCGGGCACATCTGGGGAAGCTCGTTGTCCCTTTGGGCTTTTCTGGACAGTGAGGTTCTACTTTGCTTGCTCTTTGATCCACTTAGCAGCTGGGACCCCGCTTTCCATCACCCACCCCCTCATCCCCCTTCCTCCAAGCTCAGACATCCTCGGGGTCTCCATGCTGGTCTCTTCCCAGTCCTGCCCCTGCCCTTGCCTGGCCAGGGGTTCTCCAGCTGTGTCACCAGGAGGTAAACTCCTCCACAACATCAAGACTGAATCTTTCAGAGCTCTGGAAAAAAGTAATAAAAAGGGCTCTTCTTGTCTTCAAAACCCCATGATGCACGGTAAAAACTTGGTGCGCAGTCTTGTGGTATTTATGGTGAAGTTCAAATGCACATTGGAGTATGTTTCGCTGCTCCTGCCACCACAGAGGTTGGGAAACACAACTTCTGGCTGTGACCTCGGCAGTTTACACTGCTGCCCAGAACTGTGTGGTGTGTGTAGTTCCAGGCTCAGTACAAGCAGAGTGCCCACAAAGAGTCACACCTTTGTCACATCATACCAGCTGGCCCTCTGTCCAGCCCGGCAGTGCCGGAAGCAGGGGGAATTGTGACTGTGTTAAGAGGCGCAGTGCTGTGGGATGCCGGGGTACAGGTCTCCAGGCTGCCAAATGCAAGACACAGGTCTCAGAGATTGACATCTCTTCTCTGCCCTCTCCCTGCTGCACCATTGAGGCCTTGGTTTGATTTGAGTACAGTGGGCAAAACACCACAACGCTGGAGAACGTAGGACTTTAAACTGAGCTGAAATGTTTGGGTTTTATTCTGTAAGCCGTGGCGAGCTGTTGACGATGTTAGCGGTGGTGTGAATGGTCCTTTAGGAGAACCAGCCTGACTGGGGACACTGACTCAGGGGCAGCAGAGTCACAGAAAGAGCCCTAGCTGGTCACCTGGGCCACCCACTGGCCTCAGTTAGGTCCTCTTGACCCAGGCTTTGACGCCTCTGAGCTCCTACTTATCCAAGTGCATAAAGGGCAGGAAGGTCGCCACCTCACGGGGGTGGAAGAAGGATCCAGCGATGTGTGTGTGGCGCTGCCTCGGCCTCACGCTGACGAGCAGTGGCCGCTGATGGTGCTGCTGGCTCACACCAGCTGTGGGTGGCCTTTGTCTTGAGGGCCCTCAAGAATGTATGAACCAAGCATCCAAACAGACCACTGAGGGAGAGAGTAAGAAAGCGCACCTGTGTGTGACCATGCTCAGTGCCACCTTGGGGACACACAGCTGTCAGCCAAAAGCCTTACGGGAGTCTTCGGTTTCCTAATATTTGCTGCAGCACTGACCTCTTATCTTTCTTTCTCCCAGCGGGCCCAGTCTGAATCCCTGAGCGACCTGAGCTGCACCCCCGAGGAGGAGGAATACAGTGAGAAACGGGTGCTGGAAGTCAGCACAGAGGAGAATCCCAGCTCCGGGCAACAGGATTCAATACTGGACGGAGACCCTGAGCCTGGGGCAGCTGCCACCTTGCTGCTACCTGGGGGACCCCGTGCCAGACGTGCCCGTCTGCAGCACAGCCCAGCGCTCAGTGCCAGTGTGGAGGAAGAGAGCACCCTCGGGGACATCCCCTCAAGTCGCCCGGCCACCCCGGAGGTCACTGAGCCTGTGGCAGTCCTGGCTCCCTGCACAGAGCCCCCATCTCTACCAGAAGGCTCTCTGCACCCCATTCCTGACATTGAAATCCAGGCGGAGGAGGAGCTGTCCACTGCAAGCCCGTGTCCCCTAGCAGAGGACAGAGATGAGGAGATGGTCTGCGCTTCTGGAGACGTGGAGAGTGTGTTGTCTACCAATGTCCCCAAAGTGGACACAACACCACCTGAGGTCGTCACTGCCACCACCTTAGAGACGCCCTGTGATCCAGATGGCCCAGACCAAAGCGTCCAGCAGGAGGCGGAACCCACATTAGCAGTGCCCATCCCCAAGGGAGTTGGGACAGAGCCGGCCGTGGTCCCTGTCCCGAGCCCACCCGGGCCCAAGAGCTGCCTGAAGCACAGGGCTATGACGGTGGCTGAAGACCTCAGTGTGTCCCCGGCACCCATCACAGAGCCACCTCTGCAGGAGCCCAGCCCCTGTGCCCTGGGCATCGAGGCTGTGTCCCCTGAGCGCCCCAAGGCTGAGCATGCAGAATCCCCTAAGGGCGGTCCTGAGAGGGGGACCCCAGGACGGAAAAGCGAGCGGGGCACTGGTGGTGGGGAGCTGCGGGGTGGAAAGAAGTTCTCAGTGTCATCTTGCAGGGCGCGGTCACGCCCAGGAGGCCCCCGCCCTCCGGGTCCTGCTGTCCCCACTGTCCCCAGTGTCTCTGCAATCCGATTGCCCCTGGCGCGCAGTGGGCTGGCCTGGAGGAGCGAGGCGGCCCTCGATGACCTCCACGTGCTCCCCGCCCCCCAGACCAGGAAATCGGACCCTCAGAAACCAGCAGAGCCCGAGTCTCAGGACTCGGGGGACCTCATGGCCACTGCATCAGGCACAGGAGAGCCCTGCCCGGCTGCAGCAGAGCCGCCCCCATGTGAGGACAGAAGCCCCTTCCCTGTCAAGCTGCGGTCCACCTCTCTGTCCCTCAAGTACAGAGAGGGACCCTCCCAGGAAGCCAAGGGCATCAAGAGATACAGTGCCGAGGTCAGGTTAGAAAGAGGAGGGCTGGCCCTGCTCCCCAAAGACGAGCAGGGTCACACTGGGACAGGCCCCGCACTCCGAGGTGCCAGGTCTCCCAACAGCCAGGGGAAGGGGAAGGCGCGGTCCCCCGAACAGCCCAGCTCCAAGCCGCCCCTGCCCAGGAAGCCACTGCTGCAGAGCCTCACCCTGGCCTGCCTGCCCGACGCCAGCCCCGGAGAGCCGGAGAAAGCAACCCTGCCCGCGGAGCCTGGGAAGGACAGCAGAGTGGGGAAGAAGCCCGGGCACAGAGGAGCTGGTGAGAGCCTCCTTGGAGGTGTCGGGAGTGGGCGGGGCAAAGGGAAGTCCACATGGTGGGAATTTGTTCCTGGAGGGCCCCAGAGAACGTAGATACTCTTAATGTAAAGGGAATGAAAGAAGGACTCAGTGTTCCAAGAGTTAGGGGGCCAGGGCTGTGGCCCCAGCATGACCAAGACCTTGGGTTCAACCCCCAGCATTGCAAAAACAAACACCAACTCTGATGAAGAATTAGAAACAGTGGCACCTGCTGTAATCCCAGCACTGTGGGAGGCTGAGACAGGAGGTTCGTAGGTTTGAGCCCAGCCTGGGCAATTCAGTGACTTAGCAAGGACCTGTCTGAAAGTGGGGAGGAGGCTGAAGGTGCAGAGGTTCTGGGTTCAATTCCCAGAAAACAAAACTCAACTAAGGTGTGTGGCCATAACAGGGTGAAATGTAGAAAGTGATTGCACAGCGGTCTGCTCAGCAAATCCTGGGTTGTGCGTGCTCATCTTGATGTCAGTTGGTTCTCCCAGGGCCGAAGCTACTTCTTGGCTAGAAATGAAACATCTCACTTCTCTATCAGAGAGAGTCCTCTGACCTTTCCCCCCAAGGAAGTTCCTTCCTCATCCTCACGAGGCTCCTGTGGCCTGGCCTCACACGGAAAGCATCTGTGAACGACTGGAGTCACGAGGCTTTGCACAAAGGAGCCTTTTAAGGTTGAGGGTCCATGCTTATTTTCTGTCCCCAAAAAAGGAGATCAGGTTGAGACGGGAGCAGCGTGGAGGAGTGTTTCCAAACAGCTATCCTTTAAGATGAGCCAGGACAGACTAGGGGGCTTCTCTCCTTCTCTGACGTTGTCACCTCCAGTGTTTCAGGTGAAATGAGAAACTGTTTGGAATGGGGATCTGTGGCCAAAGTGAGGACCCATTCAATACTGGTTTCTTTTGTTTATGGAAATCTGGGTGCCAAAAACCAGCAGGGGGTGTGTGTGTGTGTGTATGTGTGAGTGAGACAGGGGTCCTGGAGAGAAGTTTTCCACGGTACATTTTATTTTTAAATATTTCTGGCTATTTTAAGTGGCCCCAGAAGACCAGGAGTCCACTTAGCCACTGCATCGTAGGGCAGAGGAAACAGACTGGGTGGGTGTCTCGGGGGAATCCTTTACCCTAAAAGGAAGATGCACCCAGGAGGAAAAATTAGCATGAACAAAGCCCTGCGAACACAGGTCCAAAGATACTCTAATGTGTGCTGCCTCCCAGTGAGGAAGTTAGTAAACATGCAAAGTTTGAAGTGCTTTGGGTTTCTAAGGTGATCAAGGATACCAGGAAGTACCAAGCACCAGCAGGTCTGGCCTTCCTGGTCCCCGGGACCCTTGGCTTAGTCCGGAATTTTTCACTGCTCGGGCAGCCCCAGTGTATTGTAATACTCAGCGAGGGGCCTGGGGTGTGCAAGTGTTCAAGTCCTATCTCATGATCCACTGTGCAAATGTGAAGTGCGTTGCTGAAGCAACTGTTGAGGGATTCAGAGTACCATTCGAATAGCAAGGAGAGCTGCTCTTGGCGCCTGAAGCCCAGGCATGAGCGCCATCCTCCTCCATGGCCCAGAACTAAAACTGGCTGTCAAGGGCTTATGGAGAGGATGGGTCCTCGGGTCAGAGTCCAAGCTGGAGAAGACGCTTCCCAGGGCAACTTCTGGCCCCTCCTTGTGTCTGAGCCCTCAGCCCGGGCTGCGAGGCTGCTGTCTTCACTTAAAACACCTGGGACCGTCTGTAGCCAACCTTGCGTTTTCTTTTTTCTTTGATTTATGAAATGTGACGCTGCATTTATGTTTAAGGACTTCGTTAAATAGTAGGAGAGAATCGTCTTGTGCATCGGTGAGTATTACTGGTCTCTAAGCCGCAGAAATAACAGCCAGGTGAATTCCAGAGTGAGAAGGAAGCTAGGTTACTTTTATGGGCACGGGTAATGATTTTCGTCATAACGCAGAGGAGGAGAGGACTTTCCCACATTTCCTTAGGGACCTGTGCTCCTTAGGGGTGGTATTGAAGACACGTTGTGGGTGCATCCTGGGCACACTCCAGACTTTGGGGGTCTGGGATCTGCGGAGTGTCAGGATCCCGGATGTTGAGCCTCATCTATGAACCAGTCCCCCACACCTTCCCCAGACACGAGTGTGCTCGTGGTTTAATTCATTACTATTACTTCTACTTTCATCCTCATTGCTTCCAAATGTTAGCAGCTGGAGGCAATGCAATTCCCATAAAACGTATAGATAATAAAAGTTTTAATAACAGTGCTCATCTGTTTTCCAGGAAGAACAAATTACTGCTGTTTATTATCTTGTGGCGGCAGGTACTTTGCCCAGAGCTCCCCAATGGGCTGCCATCTCCCCACATCCCTTTCAGGGCATGCGTTCTAAACTTAGATGATTGAAGTGTTCCACATGGGGGCACAGGTCTGCTTTGGCAACTTTGGTCCTAGGACTCCTGCTTCCCCTCCCCCTCTCTTCCCCCTCCCCTCTCCCTCAGCTTCCCCCCATCCTCTCTCCCATGCTCTGTGTTCCCTTCTTGGAAAAATGGAAAACCCTTCACAGAGTGACCCACCACAAAAGGAGGGAAAACGGGTCCTGTGGCAGGCTGGATCTGGTCATTCAGAGCTGACTGTGTAGTTCAGGTTGAATCCTGCTGGTCGAGAGGTGGTTTGGTTTCCCTCTGGGGGCATGGGTGGAATCCTCATGCCTTCAAGGGCAGTCTTAGTCACATGAGGCTCCGGAGATGCTGCGTGTAACTGAATGTTCCTGTAGAACTTTTATCTTGGTGTCTTTATCTTGATGGGTAATTAGATAGGCTAGGTAAATTTATGACTGATAAGCCTTGTTTTGCCAACGGTTAGACAGGTAATCCCTGAAGGCCAACATGCCTCTGTGCAGAGCTGAGAAGGATTTAGTTGACCCAGAGTTTCAGAAAATGAAGGACAAAGCTTTGTTCTGGTTTTAGTGAGGCTCAAGTGAAGACTCTCAGGTTTTAGCAAAACCCACTCTTAAGGCCCTGATTGTCTTAAGAAAATGTAAGTCACTCATTTGGTGAGTAATAGATTAAGAGCACAGGAGTTTTTCCTGTGTCCTTATCATGTTTTCTTGACTATGTCATGCTTGTCTCAACCCAGTACCATATCTGTGCTTCTCAGCACAGAGAAGACCTCTTTCTAGAACTGGTCCACACTTGCTGGTCTGCCATTGTGGGTAAGCGACCCAGGATTATTAGTGTTTATTACGATTTATATGCAGAATGTCCCCTCTAAGCCCTCATGCAGTCATAGGCAGGGCTTGTAGAAGAGGACTGGGCCGTGGGGCACTATGTGTATAGGACATTGCCCATCTTCCTGCTGGGCCAGGCTAAATTATAGGTCAGGAAGCAGCTTTCTACACACAGGGTAAGAGTGAGCACAAAGGCGATTAAGTCTTGCTCGGAAACATTGCGAAGTATGGAAAGCATACAGGGAAAATTATCTCTCCTGGGCTGGTGGTTATCCCAGTGGTAGAGCACTTGCCTGGCCTGCCGCAGAGAGAGGGAAAGACAGCGAGAGACAGAGAGAGGATATGAGTATGAATTACTCATAGGTCTACTCCAGATGGCACCCCGTTGACTTTTCCTGCTATTTTCTTTCTGGCTGTCGGGATGTGAGATCTATTTTGTATGGCGTTAGGGTCAAATGTTGGTGTGTTGGAGGGCAGCTCAACATGCTGTCATTCCTAATCTGCAGTGGCCTCCAATCTGAGCTCCTGAACAGTGTGACATGGTCTCCGACCCTCTTTTTCTAGACTCTCGTCCTCTTGCCCTCACTCATTCCTGACTCATTCATGTCATTCTCTTGCCTAATATTTAGTGCATTCCTGCCATTTTCAAGCAATGTACTGGCCCTGAAAGACAGGGGAAGAACAAGCCCACCCCACCACCCTCAGGAGGTGACTCCAGGAAGGTGGCGTCTAGATACCCCAAGGGAACACAGGGATGTGCATCTTGTCTTTGGATGGCAGAGACATGTTTTGGAGGAAATGGACTCTGATTGTTTCCCTTCTCTAATGACAGACTAATATAATGTACATCTGAGTTTGGGTTTATAGCCTACTAAAATACCTATCAGTATCTCTTGAATTCTATGTTGTATCATGGTAAGAACCGTCAACATGAAATCTACTCTCTTAACAATTTTTAAATGTGCAATGTTGACTATAAGTACAATGTTGTCCAGAAATCTCTAGAACTTTCACATCTTACACTACTGAAATTTTTATATGCAGTGATTAGTAACTCCCATTTCCTGTACCCCCTGGTCCCTGGTATTCTTCTCTTTGATTCTACAAATTGGATTATTTTATTTTCCACGTGTGAATGGGATCACGTAGTGTTGGTGTTTCCGTGCCTGCCTTATATCATGGCACATCATGTCCTCATGATTCATTCATGTTTTGCATATGACGGAACTTCCTCCCTTCTTGGAGCTGAGTACCAGTTCATATGTGTTGAATGCCACATTTTCTTTATTCATCTATCTGTCCACTCACCCAAAGAACAGTTAGGTTGCTTCCACACCTTAGCAGCCGAGAGGAGTGCTGCAGTGAACACAGGAGTGCGGATGTCAGTACGAGGCCCTGATTTTCCGTTTGTCTTCTGAGACGGTGCCTCGCCTTGTTGCCCAAGCTGGCCTCAATCTTATGGATTCATGTGAGCCTCCTGCTTCTCTATCCCAGGTAGCGGGGACTACGTGCATGCACCACTATGCCTGGCTCAGTTCTTTTGGAGAAATAACCCACATGCGTATATCCTCAAGTTTTAAAGAAATCCAGATGTTCTTGCTACTGTCTTTCTTCTTAGCTTTACCCTTCCCTTCTCAATCCCTGCCAGAGTGAGTGCTGTCAGCCCTCTGGCCTCGGTCTCCCTGCCTGCGCTGTGCTCAGCTCCCGTGTGTCCTCTTATCCTTGCATGCTGCCCACTGCAGCAACCTCTCCCTGAGTCTCCCACATGGGACAGGCTGTGGACACCCACCCATTTCCGAAGCTGCCTCTCCCCTCGGCTCCCTCAGCCATTGCCTTCTGATGGGCCCTTCTCATCTGACCCCTCGGCAGTCAGATTCCATCTCCCGACACCTCCCTGACCCTAACTGTGCTTCTCCTCAATACCCCGTCTTTCCAGACACTCTAGCCAGAAACATCAGTCATTAAAAAAACACCTTTCTGTGCCAGGACTTGGTGGTGCACTCTTGTAATCCCTGCACACAGGAGATCGGGACAAGACATTCTGGGCTACATAGCATAGCCCTGTCTCGAAACCAGAACAAAACAAACAAACCAAAAGGAATGAGGACTTAGCTCAGGCTCAGGGCACTTGCTATCATGTGAACCATACCGAAAGTCCTAAAATGCTAGGAAAACCACCTTGGAATCCCAGTGCTCACAAATACACATAATGGGGCTGGGGGTGTGGCTCAGTGATAGAGCGCTTGCCTGTCATGCACAAGGCCCTCAGGTCAATCCCTGATGCTGCAAATGAATGAATGAATGAATGAATGGACTTGCACTTCTGGCAAGATGGGTAAACACATGTCACCCATCTCTCACACTGATACAATTTAAAACTCAAGACAAAATGCATAGTGCGCATCTCGGAGGACGCTGGAAGGTGGAGAGGAGCTGGTAGCCTGGGTGGGGGACATCAGGACACTGGCAGTGACTGGACAGTAAGTGAGCAGTGAAGCAGCACCTGCCGCCCGCCTTTGGTGGCACTGACAACT